>JBAPLH010001279.1:0-217464 GCA_037897445.1 Ceriops zippeliana | reverse complement strand
AAGGATGAAAGCAATATTATATTTCACAACGATTATTGCACAATGAAAAAATAGTCGCCCCCTGGAAAACAATAAGAGGAGCCTAATTTACATGAGGTGATTAGATTGTCTCGTGATTTATGAAATTTAAACTTATTCACATATGTTACAGAATGCAGGACATGATGAATGACTCTTTGATTGATGGATTTAAATTAGATTTATTTGTAATGGACTTTATACTTGTTTGATTCAATCAATATACTAGGTTGTTGCGCCACATGTTTTAATTTCATGATGAATGTGTCAAAAAGTGTGTTTGGAGAGTCAAAATGAGGAGCATTGCTAATGAGAAATGATGGGAGGCTTGTCTCTAATATTTGAATTCAACAATTAATATCAATAAGAAATGAAATTCAAAGATCCTGGACTCCATTGTTTGTTTAAATCGAATGAATTCATATTATTACATGGTCCCATCGGCATTTTTTCCATAATGAATATAGTCATTAATTATGAAGCAAAATTTTATTTCAAGATTATTGCATGAAAAATAGTCCTGGTAAACAATAAGAGGAGCCTAATTTACATGTGGTAATTAGAATGTCTCGTGATTTAAGAATTAAACCAATTCACATTTGTACAGAATGCAGACCATGATGAATGACTCCTTTGATTGACGAATTTAAATAGATTTATATTTTTAATGGACTTTATACTTGTTTGATTCAATCAATATACTAGGTTGTTGCGCCACATGTTTTAATTTCATGATCAATGTGTCAAAAAGTGTGTTTGGAGTCAAAAGAGGAGCATTGCTAAATGAGAAATGATGGGGAGGCTGTCTCTAATTTTGAATTCAAACAATTAATATCAATTAAGAAATGAAATTCAAGATAAAAAACTCCATTGTTTGTTAAAATCGACTGAATTCATGTTATAGATGATCCATGGGCATTCGTTTCCTAACAAATATTAGTCATTAATGATGAAGCAAAAGTTAATTACAAGGTTATTGCATGAAAAAATAGTCCTGGTAAGAATAAGAGGAGCCTCATTTACATGAGGTGATTAGAATATCTCGTGATTTAAGAATTAAACCATGTTCACATTTGAACAGGAATGCAACCCATGATGAAATGACTCCTTTGATTGACGGATTTAAATAGATTTAGAGTTTTAATGGTCTTTATACTTGTTTGATTTAATCAATATACTAGGTTGTTTGCGCCACATGTGTTTAATTTCATGATCAATTGTGTCAAAAAGTGTGTTTGGAGTCAGAAGAGGAGCATTGCTAATGAGAAATGATGGGAGGCTGTCTCTAACTTTGAATTCAACAATTAATATCAATAAGAAATGAAATTCAAGATCCCGAGGACTCCATTGTTTGTTAAATCGAATGAATTCATATTATACATGGGTCCATCGGCATTTTTTCCATAACGAATATAGTCATTAAGGATGAAGCAAAATTTTATTTCAAGATTATTGCATGAAAAATAGTCCTGGTAAACAATAAGAGGAGCCTAATTTTACATGAGGTGATTAGAATGTCTCGTGATTTAAGAATTAAACTAATTCACATTTGTACAGAATGCAGACCATGATGAATGACTCCTTTGATTGACTGATTCAAATAGATTTTAGAGTTTTAATGGTCTTTATACTTGTTTGATTTAATCAATATATACTAGGTTGTTTAGCCACATGTGTTAATTTCATGATCAATGTGTCAAAAAGTTTGTTTGGAGTCAGAAGAGGAGCATTGCTAATGAGAAATGATGGGAGGCTGTCTCTAACTTTGAATTCAACAATTAATATCAATAAGAAATGAAATTCGAGATCCAGGACTCCATTGTTTGTTAAATCGAATGAATTCATATTATACATGGTCCATCGGCATTTTTTCCATAATGAATATAGTCATTAAGGATGAAGCAAAATTTTATTTCAAGATTATTGCATGAAAAATAGTCCTGGTAACAATAAGAGGAGCCTAATTTACATGAGGTGATTAGAATGTCTCGTGATTTATGAATTAAACTAATTCACATTTGTACAGAATGCAGACCATGATGAATGACTCCTTTGATTGACGGATTAAAATAGATTTATTTTTTAATGGACTTTATACTTGTTTGATTCAATCAATATACTAGGTTGTTGCGCCACATGTTTTAATTTCATGATCAATGTGTCAAAAAGTGTGTTTGGAGTCAAAAGAGGAGCATTGCTAATGAGAAATGATGGGAGGCTGTCTCTAATTTTGAATTCAACAATTAATATCAATAAGAAATGAAATTCAAGATAAAGGACTCCATTGTTTGTTAAATCGAATGAATTCATGTTTATAGATGATCCATGCGGCATTCTTTTCCTAACAAATATAGTCATTAATGATGAAGCAAAAGTTAATTACAAGGTTAGTGCATGAAAAATAGTCCTGGTAAGAATAAGAGGACCCTCATTTACATGAGGTCATTAGAATATCTTGTGATTTAAGAATTAAACCTGTTCACATTTGAACGGAATGCAAACCATGATGAATGACTGATTGACGGATTTAAATAGATTTAGAGTTTTAATGGTCTTTATACTTGTTTGATTTAATCAATATACTAGGTTGTTTAGCCACATGTGTTAATTTCATGATCAATGTGTCAAAAAGTCTGTTTGGAGTCAGAAGAGGAGCATTGCTAATGAGAAATGATGGGAGGCTGTCTCTAACTTTGAATTCAACAATTAATATCAATAAGAAATGAAATTCGAGATCCAGGACTCCATTGTTTGTTAAATCGAATGAATTCATATTATATACATGGTCCATCGGCATTTTTTTCCATAATGAATATAGTCATTAAGGATGAAGCAAAATTTTATTTCAAGATTATTGCATGAAAAAATAGTCCTGGTAACAATAAGAGGAGCCTAATTTACATGAGGTGATTAGAATGTCTCGTGATTTAAAGAATTAAACTAATTCACATTTGTACAGAATGCAGACCATGATGAATGTCTCCTTTGATTGACTGATTCAAATAGATTTAGAGTTTTAATGGTCTTTATACTTGTTTGATTTAATCAATATTCTAGGTTGTTTAGCCACATGTGTTAATTTCATGATCAATGTGTCAAAAAGTGTGTTTGGAGTCAGAAGAGGAGCATTGCTAATGAGAAATGATGGGAGGCTGTCTCTAACTTTGAATTCAACAATTAATATCAATAAGAAATGAAATTCAAGATCCAGGACTCCATTGTTTGTTAAATCGAATGAATTCATATTATACATGGTCCATCGGCATTTTTTCCAAAATGAATATAGTCATTAAGGATTAAGCAAAATTTTATTTCAAGATTATTGCATGAAAAATAATCCTGGTAACAACAAGAGGAGCCTAATTTACATGAGGTAATAAGAATGTCTCGTGATTTAAGAATTAAACTAATTCACATTTGTACAGAATGCAGACCATGATGAATGACTCCTTTGATTGACTGATTCAAATAGATTTAGAGTTTTAATGGTCCTTATATTTGTTTGATTTAATCAATATACTAGGTAGGTTGTTTAGCCACATGTGTTAATTTCATGATCAATGTGTCAAAAAGTGTGTTTGGAGTCAGAAGAGGAGCATTGCTAATGAGAAATGATGGGAGGCTGTCTCTAAACTTTGAATTCAACAATTAATATCAATAAGAAATGAAATTCAAGATCCAGGACTCCATTGTTTGTTAAATCGAATGAATTCATATTATACATGGTCCATCGGCATTTTTTCCATAACGAATATAGTCATTAAGGATGAAGCAAAATTTTATTTCAAGATTATTGCATGAAAAATAGTCCTGGTAACAATAAGAGGAGCCTAATTTACATGAGGTGATTAGAATGTCTCGTGATTTATGAATTAAACTAATTCACATTTGTACAGAATGCAGACCATGATGAATGACTCCTTTGATTGACGGATTTAAATAGATTTATTTTTTTAATGGACTTTATACTTGTTTGATTCAATCAATATACTAGGTTGTTGCGCCACATGTTTTAATTTCATGATCAATGTGTCAAAAAGTGTGTTTGGAGTCAAAAGAGGAGCATTGCTAATGAGAAATGATGGGAGGCTGTCTCTAATTTTGAATTCAACAATTAATATCAATAAGAAATGAAATTCAAGATAAAGGACTCCATTGTTTGTTAAATCGAATGAATTCATGTTATAGATGATCCATGCGCATTCTTTTCCTAACAAATATAGTCATTAATGATGAAGCAAAAGTTAATTACAAGGTTAGTGCATGAAAAATAGTCCTGGTAAGAATAAGAGGACCCTCATTTACATGAGGTCATTAGAATATCTTGTGATTTAAGAATTAAACCTGTTCACATTTGAACGGAATGCAAACCATGATGAATTGACGGATTTAAATAGATTTAGAGTTTTAATGGTCTTTATACTTGTTTGATTTAATCAATATACTAGGTTGTTTAGCCACATGTGTTAATTTCATGATCAATGTGTCAAAAAGTGTGTTTGGAGTCAGAAGAGGAGCATTGCTAATGAGAAATGATGGGAGGCTGTCTCTAACTTTGAATTCAACAATTAATATCAATAAGAAATGAAATTCAAGATCCAGGACTCCATTGTTTGTTAAATCGAATGAATTCATATTATACATGGTCCATCGGCATTTTTTCCATAACGAATATAGTCATTAAGGATGAAGCAAAATTTTATTTCAAGATTATTGCATGAAAAATAGTCCTGGTAACAATAAGAGGAGCCTAATTTACATGAGGTGATTAGAATGTCTCGTGATTTAAGAATTAAACTAATTCACATTTGTACAGAATGCAGACCATGATGAATGACTCCTTTGATTGACTGATTCAAATAGATTTAGAGTTTTAATGGTCTTTATACTTGTTTGATTTAATCAATATACTAGGTTGTTTAGCCACATGTGTTAATTTCATGATCAATGTGTCAAAAAGTGTGTTTGGAGTCAGAAGAGGAGCATTGCTAATGAGAAATGATGGGAGGCTGTCTCTAACTTTGAATTCAACAATTAATATCAATAAGAAATGAAATTCAAGATCCAGGACTCCATTGTTTGTTAAATCGAATGAATTCATATTATACATGGTCCATCGGCATTTTTTCCATAATGAATATAGTCATTAAGGATGAAGCAAAATTTTATTTCAAGATTATTGCATGAAAAATAGTCCTGGTAACAATAAGAGGAGCCTAATTTACATGAGGTAATTAGAATGTCTCGTGATTTAAGAATTAAACTAATTCACATTTGTACAGAATGCAGACCATGATGAATGACTCCTTTGATTGACTGATTCAAATAGATTTAGAGTTTTAATGGTCCTTATATTTGTTTGATTTAATCAATATACTAGGTTGTTTAGCCACATGTGTTAATTTCATGATCAATGTGTCAAAAAGTGTGTTTGGAGTCAGAAGAGGAGCATTGCTAATGAGAAATGATGGGAGGCTGTCTCTAACTTTGAATTCAACAATTAATATCAATAAGAAATGAAATTCAAGATCCAGGACTCCATTGTTTGTTAAATCGAATGAATTCATATTATTGATGGTCCATCGGCAATTTTTCCATAATGAATATAGTCATTAAGGATGAAGCAAAATTTTATTTCAAGATTATTGCATGAAAAATAGTCCTGGAAACAATAAGAGGAGCCTAATTTACATGAGGTGATTAGAATGTCTCGTGATTTATGAATTAAACTAATTCACATATGTACAGAATGCAGACCATGATGAATGACTCCTTTGATTGACGAATTTAAATAGATTTATTTGTTAATGGACTTTATACTTGTTTGATTCAATCAATATACTAGGTTGTTGCGCCACATGTTTTAATTTCGTGATCAATGTGTCAAAAAGTGTGTTTGGAGTCAAAAGAGGAGCATTGCTAATGAGAAATGATGGGAGGCTGTCTCTAACTTTGCATTCAACAATTAATATCAATAAGAAATGAAATTCAAGATCCAGGACTCCATTGTTTGTTAAATCGAATGAATTCATATTATACATGGTCCATCGGCATTTTTTCCATAATGAATATAGTCATTAGGGATGAAGCAAAATTTTATTTCAAGATTATTGCATGAAAAATAGTCCTGGTAACAATAAGAGGAGCCTAATTTACATGTGGTAATTAGAATGTCTCGTGATTTAAGAATTAAACCAATTCACATTTGTACAGAATGCAGACCATGATGAATGACTCCTTTGATTGACGAATTTAAATAGATTTTATATTTTTAATGGACTTTATACTTGTTTGATTCAATCAATATACTAGGTTGTTGCGCCACATGTTTTAATTTCATGATCAATGTGTCAAAAAGTGTGTTTGGAGTCAAAAGAGGAGCATTGCTAATGAGAAATGATGGGAGGCTGTCTACAATTAATATCAATAAGAAATGAAATTCAAGTTAAAAAACTCCATTGTTTGTTAAATCGACTGAATTCATGTTATAGATGATCCATGGGCATTCGTTTCCTAACAAATATAGTCATTAATGATGAAGCAAAAGTTAATTACAAGGTTATTGCATGAAAAATAGTCCTGGTAAGAATAAGAGGAGCCTCATTTACATGAGGTGATTAGAATATCTCGTGATTTAAGAATTAAACCTGTTCACATTTGAACGGAATGCAACCCATGATGAATGACTCCTTTGATTGACGGATTTAAATAGATTTAGAGTTTTAATGGTCTTTATACTTGTTTGACTTAATCAATATACTAGGTTGTTTAGCCACATGTGTTAATTTCATAATCAATGTGTCAAAAAGTGTGTTTGGAGTCAGAAGAGGAGCATTGCTAATGAGAAATGATGGGAGGCTGTCTCTAACTTTGAATTCAACAATTAATATCAATAAGAAATGAAATTCATGATCCAGGACTCCATTGTTTGTTAAATCGAATGAATTCATATTATACATGGTCCATCGGCATTTTTTCCATAATGAATATAGTCATTAAGGATGATGCAAAATTTTATTTCAAGATTATTGCATGAAAAATAGTCCTGGTAACAATAAGAGGAGCCTAATTTACATGAGGTGATAAGAATGTCTCGTGATTTAAGAATTAAACCAATTCACATTTGTACAGAATGCAGACCATGATGAATGACTCCTTTGATTGACGGATTTAAATAGATTTATATTTCAAATGGACTTTATACTTGTTTGGTTCAATCAATATACTAGGTTGTTGAGCCACATGTTTTAATTTCATGATCAATGTGTCAAAAAGTGTGTTGGGAGTCAAAAGAGCAGCATTGTTAATGAGAAATGATGGGAGGCTGTCTCTAATTTTGAATTCAACAATTAATATCAATAAGAAATGAAATTCAATATCCAGGGCTCCATTGTTTGTTAAATCAAATGAATTCATATTATAGATGGTCCATCGGCATTTTTTCCATAATGAATATAGTCATTAAGGATGAAGCAAAATTTTATTTCAAGATTATTGCATGAAAAATAGTCCTGGTAACAATAAGAGGAGCCTAATTTACATGAGGTGATTAGAATGTCTCGTGATTTATGAATTAAACTAATTCACATTTGTACAAAATGCAGACCATGATGAATGACTCCTTTGATTGACGGATTTAAATAGATTTAGAGTTTTAATGGTCTTTATACTTGTTTGATTTAATCAATATACTAGGTTTGTTTAGCCACATGTGTTTAATTTCATGATCAATGTGTCAAAAAAGTGTGTTTGGAGTCAAAAGAGGAGCATTGCTAATGAGAAATGATGGGAGGCTGTCTCTAACTTTGAATTCAACAATTAATATCAATAAGAAATGAAATTCAAGATCCAGGACTCCATTGTTTGTTAAATCGAATGAATTCATATTATACATGGTCCATCGGCATTTTTTCCAAAATGAATATAGTCATTAAGGATTAAGCAAAATTTTATTTCAAGATTATTGCATGAAAAATAATCCTGGTAACAACAAGAGGAGCCTAATTTACATGAGGTAATAAGAATGTCTCATGATTTAAGAATTAAACTAATTCACATTTGTACAGAATGCAGACCATGATGAATGACTCCTTTGATTGACTGATTCAAATAGATTTAGAGTTTTAATGGTCCTTATATTTGTTTGATTTAATCAATATACTAGGTTGTTTAGCCACATGTGTTAATTTCATGATCAATGTGTCAAAAAGTGTGTTTGGAGTCAGAAGAGGAGCATTGCTAATGAGAAATGATGGGAGGCTGTCTCTCTAATTTTGAATTCAACAATTAATATCAATAAGAAATGAAATTCGAGATCCAGGACTCCATTGTTTGTTAAATCGAATGAATTCATATTATACATGGTCCATCGGCATTTTTTCCATAACGAATATAGTCATTAAGGATGAAGCAAAATTTTATTTCAAGATTATTGCATGAAAAATAGTCCTGGTAACAATAAGAGGAGCCTAATTTACATGAGGTGATTAGAATGTCTCGTGATTTATGAATTAAACTAATTCACATATGTACAGAATGCAGACCATGATGAATGACTCCTTTGATTGACGGATTAAAATAGATTTATTTTTTAATGGACTTTATACTTGTTTGATTCAATCAATATACTAGGTTGTTGCGCCACATGTTTTAATTTCGTGATCAATGTGTCAAAAAGTGTGTTTGGAGTCAAAAGAGGAGCATTGCTAATGAGAAATGATGGGGAGGCTGTCTCTAATTTTGAATTCAACAATTAATATCAATAAGAAATGAAATTCAAGATAAAGGACTCCATTGTTTGTTAAATCGAATGAATTCATGTTATAGATGATCCATGCGCATTCTTTTCCTAACAAATATAGTCATTAATGATGAAGCAAAAGTTAATTACAAGGTTAGTGCATGAAAAATAGTCCTGGTAAGAATAAGAGGACCCTCATTTACATGAGGTCATTAGAATATCTTGTGATTTAAGAATTAAACCTGTTCACATTTGAATGGAATGCAAACCATGATGAATTGACGGATTTAAATAGATTTAGAGTTTTAATGGTCTTTATACTTGTTTGATTTAATCAATATACTAGGTTGTTTAGCCACATGTGTTAATTTCATGATCAATGTGTCAAAAAGTGTGTTTGGAGTCAGAAGAGGAGCATTGCTAATGAGAAATGATGGGAGGCTGTCTCTAACTTTGAATTCAACAATTAATATCAATAAGAAATGAAATTCAAGATCCAGGACTCCATTGTTTGTTAAATCGAATGAAGTCATATTATACATGGTCCATCAGCATTTTTTCCATAATGAATATAGTCATTAAGGATTAAGCAAAATTTTATTTCAAGATTATTGCATGAAAAATAGTCCTGGAAACAATAAGAGGAGCCTAATTTACATGAGGTGATAAGAATGTCTCGTGATTTAAGAATTAAACTAATTCACATTTGTACAGAATGCAGACCATGATGAATGACTCCTTTGATTGATTGATTCAAATAGATTTAGAGTTTTAATGGTCCTTATACTTGTTTGATTTAACCAATATACTTGGTTGTTTAGCCACATGTGTTAATTTCATGATCAATGTGTCAAAAAGTGTGTTTGGAGTCAGAAGAGGAGCATTGCTAATGAGAAATGATGGGAGGCTGTCTCTAACTTTGAATTCAACAATTAATATCAATAAGAAATGAAATTCAAGATCCAGGACTCCATTGTTTGTTAAATCGAATGAATTCATATTATACATGGTCCATCGGCATTTTTTCCATAACGAATATAGTCATTAAGGATGAAGCAAAATTTTATTTCAAGATTATTGCATGAAAAATAGTCCTGGTAACAATAAGAGGAGCCTACTTTACATGAGGTGATTAGAATGTCTCGTGATTTATGAATTAAACTAATTCACATTTGTACAGAATGCAGACCATGATGAATGACTCCTTTGATTAACGGATTTAAATGGATTTAGAGTTTGAATGGTCTTTATATACTTGTTTGATTCAATCAATATACTAGGTTGTTGAGCCACATGTTTTAATCTCATCATCAATGTGTCAAAAAGTGTGTTTGGAGTCAAAAGAGGAGCATTGCTAATGAGAAATGATGGGAGGTTGTCTCTAATTTTGAATTCAACAATTAATATCAATAAGAAATGAAATTTAAGATCCAGGACTCCATTGTTTGTTAAATCGAATGAATTCATATTATTGATGGTCCATCGGCAATTTTTCCATAATGAATATAGTCATTAAGGATGAAGCAAAATTTTATTTCAAGATTATTGCATGAAAAATAGTCCTGGAAACAATAAGAGGAGCCTAATTTACATGAGGTGATTAGAATGTCTCCTGATTTATGAATTAAACTAAATCACATATGTACAGAATGCAGACCATGATGAATGACTCCTTTGATTGACGGATTAAAATAGATTTATTTTTTAATGGACTTTATACTTGTTTGATTCAATCAATATACTAGGTTGTTGCGCCACATGTTTTAATTTCATGATCAATGTGTCAAAAAGTGTGTTTGGAGTCAAAAGAGGAGCATTGCTAATGAGAAATGATGGGAGGCTGTCTCTAACTTTGAATTCAACAATTAATATCAATAAGAAATGAAATTCAAGATCCAGGACTCCATTGTTTGTTAAAATCGAATGAATTCATATTATACATGGTCCATCGGCATTTTTTTCCATAATGAATATAGTCATTAAGGGATGAAGCAAAATTTTATTTCAAGATTATTGCATGAAAAATAGTCCTGGTAACAATAAGAGGAGCCTAATTTACATGTGGTAATTAGAATGTCTCTCGTGATTTAAGAATTAAACCAATTCACATTTGTACAGAATGCAGACCATGATGAATGACTCCTTTGATTGACGAATTTAAAATAGATTTATATTTTAAATGGACTTTATACTTGTTTGATTCAATCAATATACTAGGTTGTTGCGCCACATGTTTTAATTTCATGATCAATGTGTCAAAAAGTGTGTTTGGAGTCAAAAGAGGAGCATTGCTAATGAGAAATGATGGGAGGCTGTCTACAATTAATATCAATAAGAAATGAAATTCAAGTTAAAAAACTCCATTGTTTGTTAAATCGACTGAATTCATGTTATAGATGATCCATGGGCATTCGTTTCCTAACAAATATAGTCATTAATGATGAAGCAAAAGTTAATTACAAGGTTATTGCATGAAAAATAGTCCTGGTAAGAATAAGAGGAGCCTCATTTACATGAGGTGATTAGAATATCTCGTGATTTAAGAATTAAACCTGTTCACATTTGAACGGAATGCAACCCATGATGAATGACTCCTTTGATTGACGGATTTAAATAGATTTAGAGTTTTAATGGTCTTTATACTTGTTTGACTTAATCAATATACTAGGTTGTTTAGCCACATGTGTTAATTTCATAATCAATGTGTCAAAAAGTGTGTTTGGAGTCAGAAGAGGAGCATTGCTAATGAGAAATGATGGGAGGCTGCTGTGTCTCTAACTTTGAATTCAACAATTAATATCAATAAGAAATGAAATTCATGATCCAGGACTCCATTGTTTGTTAAATCGAATGAATTCATATTATACATGGTCCATCGGCATTTTTTCCATAATGAATATAGTCATTAAGGATGATGCAAAATTTTATTTCAAGATTATTGCATGAAAAATAGTCCTGGTAACAATAAGAGGAGCCTAATTTACATGAGGTGATAAGAATGTCTCGTGATTTAAGAATTAAACCAATTCACATTTGTACAGAATGCAGACCATGATGAATGACTCCTTTGATTGACGGATTTAAATAGATTTATATTTCAAATGGACTTTATACTTGTTTGGTTCAATCAATATACTAGGTTGTTGAGCCACATGTTTTAATTTCATGATCAATGTGGCGAAAAGTGTGTTGGGAGTCAAAAGAGCAGCATTGTTAATGAGAAATGATGGGAGGCTGTCTCTAATTTTGAATTCAACAATTAATATCAATAAGAAATGAAATTCAATATCCAGGGCTCCATTGTTTGTTAAATCAAATGAATTCATATTATAGATGGTCCATCGGCATTTTTTCCATAATGAATATAGTCATTAAGGATGAAGCAAAATTTTATTTCAAGATTATTGCATGAAAAATAGTCCTGGTAACAATAAGAGGAGCCTAATTTACATGAGGTGATTAGAATGTCTCGTGATTTATGAATTAAACTAATTCACATTTGTACAAAATGCAGACCATGATGAATGACTCCTTTGATTGACTGATTCAAATAGATTTAGAGTTTTAATGGTCTTTATACTTGTTTGATTTAATCAATATACTAGGTTGTTTAGCCACATGTGTTAATTTCATGATCAATGTGTCAAAAAGTGTGTTTGGAGTCAGAAGAGGAGCATTGCTAATGAGAAATGATGGGAGGCTGTCTCTAACTTTGAATTCAACAATTAATATCAATAAGAAATGAAATTCAAGATCCAGGACTCCATTGTTTGTTAAATCGAATGAATTCATATTATACATGGTCCATCGGCATTTTTTCCACAACGAATATAGTCATTAAGGATGAAGCAAAATTTTATTTCAAGATTATTGCATGAAAAATAGTCCTGGTAACAATAAGAGGAGCCTAATTTACATGAGGTGATTAGAATGTCTCGTGATTTATGAATTAAACTAATTCACATTTGTACAGAATGCAGACCATGATGAATGACTCCTTTGATTGACTGATTCAAATAGATTTAGAGTTTTAATGGTCTTTATACTTGTTTGATTTAATCAATATACTAGGTTGTTTAGCCACATGTGTTAATTTCATGATCAATGTGTCAAAAAGTGTGTTTGGAGTCAGAAGAGGAGCATTGCTAATGAGAAATGATGGGAGGCTGTCTCTAACTTTGAATTCAACAATTAATATCAATAAGAAATGAAATTCAAGATCCAGGACTCCATTGTTTGTTAAATCGAATGAAGTCATATTATACATGGTCCATCAGCATTTTTTCCATAATGAATATAGTCATTAAGGATGAAGCAAAATTTTATTTCAAGATTATTGCATGAAAAATAGTCCTGGAAACAATAAGAGGAGCCTAATTTACATGAGGTGATTAGAATGTCTCGTGATTTATGAATTAAACTAATTCACATATGTACAGAATGCAGACCATGATGAATGACTCCTTTGATTGACGGATTAAAATAGATTTATTTTTTAATGGACTTTATACTTGTTTGATTCAATCAATATACTAGGTTGTTGCGCCACATGTTTTAATTTCGTGATCAATGTGTCAAAAAGTGTGTTTGGAGTCAAAAGAGGAGCATTGCTAATGAGAAATGATGGGAGGCTGTCTCTAATTTTGAATTCAACAATTAATATCAATAAGAAATGAAATTCAAGATAAAGGACTCCATTGTTTGTTAAATCGAATGAATTCATGTTATAGATGATCCATGCGCATTCTTTTCCTAACAAATATAGTCATTAATGATGAAGCAAAAGTTAATTACAAGGTTAGTGCATGAAAAATAGTCCTGGTAAGAATAAGAGGACCCTCATTTACATGAGGTCATTAGAATATCTTGTGATTTAAGAATTAAACCTGTTCACATTTGAACGGAATGCAAACCATGATGAATTGACGGATTTAAATAGATTTAGAGTTTTAATGGTCTTTATACTTGTTTGATTTAATCAATATACTAGGTTGTTTAGCCACATGTGTTAATTTCATGATCAATGTGTCAAAAAGTGTGTTTGGAGTCAGAAGAGGAGCATTGCTAATGAGAAATGATGGGAGGCTGTCTCTAACTTTGAATTCAACAATTAATATCAATAAGAAATGAAATTCAAGATCCAGGACTCCATTGTTTGTTAAATCGAATGAAGTCATATTATACATGGTCCATCAGCATTTTTTCCATAATGAATATAGTCATTAAGGATGAAGCAAAATTTTATTTCAAGATTATTGCATGAAAAATAGTCCTGGAAACAATAAGAGGAGCCTAATTTACATGAGGTGATAAGAATGTCTCGTGATTTAAGAATTAAACTAATTCACATTTGTACAGAATGCAGACCATGATGAATGACTCCTTTGATTGATTGATTCAAATAGATTTAGAGTTTTAATGGTCCTTATACTTGTTTGATTTAACCAATATACTTGGTTGTTTAGCCACATGTGTTAATTTCATGATCAATGTGTCAAAAAGTGTGTTTGGAGTCAGAAGAGGAGCATTGCTAATGAGAAATGATGGGAGGCTGTCTCTAACTTTGAATTCAACAATTAATATCAATAAGAAATGAAATTCAAGATCCAGGACTCCATTGTTTGTTAAATCGAATGAATTCATATTATACATGGTCCATCGGCATTTTTTCCATAACGAATATAGTCATTAAGGATGAAGCAAAATTTTATTTCAAGATTATTGCATGAAAAATAGTCCTGGTAACAATAAGAGGAGCCTACTTTACATGAGGTGATTAGAATGTCTCGTGATTTATGAATTAAACTAATTCACATTTGTACAGAATGCAGACCATGATGAATGACTCCTTTGATTAACGGATTTAAATGGATTTAGAGTTTGAATGGTCTTTATACTTGTTTGATTCAATCAATATACTAGGTTGTTGAGCCACATGTTTTAATCTCATCATCAATGTGTCAAAAAGTGTGTTTGGAGTCAAAAGAGGAGCATTGCTAATGAGAAATGATGGGAGGTTGTCTCTAATTTTGAATTCAACAATTAATATCAATAAGAAATGAAATTCAAGATCCAGGACTCCATTGTTTGTTAAATCGAATGAATTCATATTATACATGGTCCATCGGCAATTTTTCCCATAATGAATATAGTCATTAAGGATGAAGCAAAATTTTATTTCAAGATTATTGCATGAAAAATAGTCCTGGAAAACAATAAGAGGAGCCTAATTTACATGAGGTGATTAGAATGTCTCGTGATTTATGAATTAAACTAAATCACATATGTACAGAATGCAGACCATGATGAATGACTCCTTTGATTGACGGATTAAAATAGATTTATTTTTTTAATGGACTTTATACTTGTTTGATTCAATCAATATACTAGGTTGTTGCGCCACATGTTTTAATTTCATGATCAATGTGTCAAAAAGTGTGTTTGGAGTCAAAAGAGGAGCATTGCTAATGAGAAATGATGGGAGGCTGTCTCTAATTTTGAATTCAACAATTAATATCAATAAGAAATGAAATTCAAGATCCAAGGGACTCCATTGTTTGTTAAATCGAATGAATTCATATTATAGATGGTCCATGCGCATTTTTTTTCCATAACAAATATAGTCATTAATGATGAAGCAAAAGTTTAATTTCAAGATTATTGCATGAAAAATAGTCCTGGTAAGAATAAGAGGAGCCTAATTTACATGAGGTCATTAGAATGTCTCGTGATTTAAGAATTAAACCTGTTCACATTTGTACAGAATGCAGACCATGATGAATGACGGATTTGAATTGACGGATTTAAATAGATTTAGAGTTTTAATGGTCTTTATACTTGTTTGATTTAATCAATATAATATACTAGGTTGTTTAGCCACATGTGTTAATTTCATGATCAATGTGTCAAAAAGTGTGTTTGGAGTCAGAAGAGGAGCATTGCTAATGAGAAATGATGGGAGGCTGTCTTTAACTTTGAATTCAACAATTAATATCAATAAGAAATGAAATTCAAGATCCAGGACTCCATTGTTTGTTAAATCGAATGAATTCATATTATACATGGTCCATCGGCATTTTTTCCATAATGAATATAGTCATTAAGGATGAAGCAAAATTTTATTTCAAGATTATTGCATGAAAAATAGTCCTGGTAACAATAAGAGGAGCCTAATTTACATGAGGTGATTAGAATGTCTCGTGATTTATGAATTAAACTAATTCACATTTGTACAGAATGCAGACCATGATGAATGACTCCTTTGATTGACTGATTCAAATAGATTTAGAGTTTTAATGGTCTTTATACTTGTTTGATTTAATCAATATACTAGGTTGTTTAGCCACATGTGTTAATTTCATGATCAATGTGTCAAAAAGTGTGTTTGGAGTCAGAAGAGGAGCATTGCTAATGAGAAATGATGGGAGGCTGTCTCTAACTTTGAATTCAACAATTAATATCAATAAGAAATGAAATTCAAGATCCAGGACTCCATTGTTTGTTAAATCGAATGAATTCATATTATACATGGTCCATCGGCATTTTTTCCATAACGAATATAGTCATTAAGGATGAAGCAAAATTTTATTTCAAGATTATTGCATGAAAAATAGTCCTGGTAACAATAAGAGGAGCCTAATTTACATGAGGTGATTAGAATGTCTCGTGATTTATGAATTAAACTAATTCACATTTGTACAGAATGCAGACCATGATGAATGACTCCTTTGATTGACTGATTCAAATAGATTTAGAGTTTTAATGGTCTTTATACTTGTTTGATTTAATCAATATACTAGGTTGTTTAGCCACATGTGTTAATTTCATGATCAATGTGTCAAAAAGTGTGTTTGGAGTCAGAAGAGGAGCATTGCTAATGAGAAATGATGGGAGGCTGTCTCTAACTTTGAATTCAACAATTAATATCAATAAGAAATGAAATTCAAGATCCAGGACTCCATTGTTTGTTAAATCGAATGAATTCATATTATACATGGTCCATCGGCATTTTTTCCATAATGAATATAGTCATTAAGGATGAAGCAAAATTTTATTTCAAGATTATTGCATGAAAAATAGTCCTGGAAACAATAAGAGGAGCCTAATTTACATGAGGTGATTAGAATGTCTCGTGATTTATGAATTAAACTAATTCACATATGTACAGAATGCAGACCATGATGAATGACTCCTTTGATTGACGGATTAAAATAGATTTATTTTTTAATGGACTTTATACTTGTTTGATTCAATCAATATACTAGGTTGTTGCGCCACATGTTTTAATTTCGTGATCAATGTGTCAAAAAGTGTGTTTGGAGTCAAAAGAGGAGCATTGCTAATGAGAAATGATGGGAGGCTGTCTCTAATTTTGAATTCAACAATTAATATCAATAAGAAATGAAATTCAAGATAAAGGACTCCATTGTTTGTTAAATCGAATGAATTCATGTTATAGATGATCCATGCGCATTCTTTTCCTAACAAATATAGTCATTAATGATGAAGCAAAAGTTAATTACAAGGTTAGTGCATGAAAAATAGTCCTGGTAAGAATAAGAGGACCCTCATTTACATGAGGTCATTAGAATATCTTGTGATTTAAGAATTAAACCTGTTCACATTTGAACGGAATGCAAACCATGATGAATGACTCCGGACGGATTTAAATAGATTTAGAGTTTTAATGGTCTTTATACTTGTTTGATTTAATCAATATACTAGGTTGTTTAGCCACATGTGTTAATTTCATGATCAATGTGTCAAAAAGTGTGTTTGGAGTCAGAAGAGGAGCATTGCTAATGAGAAATGATGGGAGGCTGTCTCTAACTTTGAATTCAACAATTAATATCAATAAGAAATGAAATTCAAGATCCAGGACTCCATTGTTTGTTAAATCGAATGAAGTTCATATTATATACATGGTCCATCAGCATTTTTTTCCATAATGAATATAGTCATTAAGGATGAAGCAAAATTTTATTTCAAGATTATTGCATGAAAAATAGTCCTGGTAACAATAAGAGGAGCCTAATTTACATGAGGTGATAAGAATGTCTCGTGATTTAAGAATTAAACTAATTCACATTTGTACAGAATGCAGACCATGATGAATGACTCCTTTGATTGATTGATTCAAATAGATTTAGAGTTTTAATGGTCTTTATACTTGTTTGATTTAATCAATATACTAGGTTGTTTAGCCACATGTGTTAATTTCATGATCAATGTGTCAAAAAGTGTGTTTGGAGTCAGAAGAGGAGCATTGCTAATGAGAAATGATGGGAGGCTGTCTCTAACTTTGAATTCAACAATTAATATCAATAAGAAATGAAATTCAAGATCCAGGACTCCATTGTTTGTTAAATCGAATGAATTCATATTATACATGGTCCATCGGCATTTTTTCCATAACGAATATAGTCATTAAGGATGAAGCAAAATTTTATTTCAAGATTATTGCATGAAAAATAGTCCTGGTAACAATAAGAGGAGCCTACTTTACATGAGGTGATTAGAATGTCTCGTGATTTATGAATTAAACTAATTCACATTTGTACAGAATGCAGACCATGATGAATGACTCCTTTGATTAACGGATTTAAATGGATTTAGAGTTTGAATGGTCTTTATACTTGTTTGATTCAATCAATATACTAGGTTGTTGAGCCACATGTTTTAATCTCATCATCAATGTGTCAAAAAGTGTGTTTGGAGTCAAAAGAGGAGCATTGCTAATGAGAAATGATGGGAGGCTGTCTCTAATTTTGAATTCAACAATTAATATCAATAAGAAATGAAATTCAAGATCCAGGACTCCATTGTTTGTTAAATCGAATGAATTCATATTATTGATGGTCCATCGGCAATTTTTCCATAATGAATATAGTCATTAAGGATGAAGCAAAATTTTATTTCAAGATTATTGCATGAAAAATAGTCCTGGAAACAATAAGAGGAGCCTAATTTACATGAGGTGATTAGAATGTCTCCTGATTTATGAATTAAACTAAATCACATATGTACAGAATGCAGACCATGATGAATGACTCCTTTGATTGACGGATTAAAATAGATTTATTTTTTAATGGACTTTATACTTGTTTGATTCAATCAATATACTAGGTTGTTGCGCCACATGTTTTAATTTCGTGATCAATGTGTCAAAAAGTGTGTTTGGAGTCAAAAGAGGAGCATTGCTAATGAGAAATGATGGGAGGCTGTCTCTAATTTTGAATTCAACAATTAATATCAATAAGAAATGAAATTCAAGATAAAGGACTCCATTGTTTGTTAAATCGAATGAATTCATGTTATAGATGATCCATGCGCATTCTTTTCCTAACAAATATAGTCATTAATGATGAAGCAAAAGTTTATTTCAAGGTTAGTTCATGAAAAATAGTCCTGGTAAGAATAAGAGGACCCTCATTTACATGAGGTCATTAGAATATCTTGTGATTTAAGAATTAAACCTGTTCACATTTGAACGGAATGCAAACCATGATGAATGACTCCTTTGACGGATTTTTAATAGATTTAGAGTTTTAATGGTCTTTATACTTGTTTGATTTAATCAATATACTAGGTTGTTTTAGCCACATGTGTTAATTTCATGATCAATGTGTCAAAAAGTGTGTTTGGAGTCAGAAGAGGAGCATTGCTAATGAGAAATGATGGGAGGCTGTCTTTAAACTTTGAATTCAACAATTAATATCAATAAGAAATGAAATTCAAGATCCAGGACTCCATTGTTTGTTAAATCGAATGAATTCATATTATACATGGTCCATCGGCATTTTTTCCATAATGAATATAGTCATTAAGGATGAAGCAAAATTTTATTTCAAGATTATTGCATGAAAAATAATCCTGGTAACAACAAGAGGAGCCTAATTTACATGAGGTAATAAGAATGTCTCGTGATTTAAGAATTAAACTAATTCACATTTGTACAGAATGCAGACCATGATGAATGACTCCTTTGATTGACTGATTCAAATAGATTTAGAGTTTTAATGGTCTTTATACTTGTTTGATTTAATCAATATACTAGGTTGTTTAGCCACATGTGTTAATTTCATGATCAATGTGTCAAAAAGTGTGTTTGGAGTCAGAAGAGGAGCATTGCTAATGAGAAATGATGGGAGGCTGTCTCTAACTTTGAATTCAACAATTAATATCAATAAGAAATGAAATTCAAGATCCAGGACTCCATTGTTTGTTAAATCGAATGAATTCATATTATACATGGTCCATCGGCATTTTTTCCATAATGAATATAGTCATTAAGGATGAAGCAAAATTTTATTTCAAGATTATTGCATGAAAAATAGTCCTGGTAACAATAAGAGGAGCCTAATTTACATGTGGTAATTAGAATGTCTTGTGATTTAAGAATTAAACCAATTCACATTTGTACAGAATGCAGACCATGATGAATGACTCCTTTGATTGACGAATTTAAATAGATTTATATTGTTAATGGACTTTATACTTGTTTGATTCAATCAATATACTAGGTTGTTGCGCCACATGTTTTAATTTCATGATCAATGTGTCAAAAAGTGTGTTTGGAGTCAAAGGAGGAGCATTGCTAATGAGAAATGATGGGAGGCTGTCTACAATTAATATCAATAAGAAATGAAATTCAAGTTAAAAAATTCCATTGTTTGTTAAATCGACTGAATTCATGTTATAGATGATCCATGGGCATTCGTTTCCTAACAAATATAGTCATTAATGATGAAGCAAAAGTTAATTACAAGGTTATTGCATGAAAAATAGTCCTGGAAACAATAAGAGGAGCCTCATTTACATGAGGTGATTAGAATATCTCATGATTTAAGAATTAAACCTGTTCACATTTGAACGGAATGCAACCCATGATGAATGACTCCTTTGATTGACGGATTTAAATAGATTTAGAGTTTTAATGGTCTTTATACTTGTTTGACTTAATCAATATACTAGGTTGTTTAGCCACATGTGTTAATTTCATAATCAATGTGTCAAAAAGTGTGTTTGGAGTCAGAAGAGGAGCATTGCTAATGAGAAATGATGGGAGGCTGTCTCTAACGTTGAATTCAACAATTAATATCAATAAGAAATGAAATTCATGATCCAGGACTCCATTGTTTGTTAAATCGAATGAATTCATATTATACATTGTCCATCGGCATTTTTTCCATAATGAATATAGTCATTAAGGATGAAGCAAAATTTTATTTCAAGATTATTGCATGAAAAATAGTCCTGGTAACAATAAGAGGAGCCTAATTTACATGAGGTGATTAGAATGTCTCGTGATTTATGAATTAAATTAAATCACATTTGTACAGAATGCAGACCATGATGAATGACTCCTTTGATTGACTGATTCAAATAGATTTAGAGTTTTAATGGTCCTTATACTTGTTTGATTTAATCAATATACTAGGTTGTTTAGCCACATGTGTTAATTTCATGATCAATGTGTCAAAAAGTGTGTTTGGAGTCAGAAGAGGAGCATTGCTAATGAGAAATGATGGGAGGCTGTCTCTAACTTTGAATTCAACAATTAATATCAATAAGAAATGAAATTCAAGATCCAGGACTCCATTGTTTGTTAAATCGAATGAATTCATATTATACATGGTCCATCGGCATTTTTTCCATAATGAATATAGTCATTACGGATGAAGCAAAATTTTATTTCAAGATTATTGCATGAAAAATAGTCCTGGTAACAATAAGAGGAGCCTAATTTACATGTGGTAATTAGAATGTCTTGTGATTTAAGAATTAAACCAATTCACATTTGTACAGAATGCAGACCATGATGAATGACTCCTTTGATTGACGAATTTAAATAGATTTATATTGTTAATGGACTTTATACTTGTTTGATTCAATCAATATACTAGGTTGTTGCGCCACATGTTTTAATTTCATGATCAATGTGTCAAAAAGTGTGTTTGGAGTCAAAAGAGGAGCATTGCTAATGAGAAATGATGGGAGGCTGTCTACAATTAATATCAATAAGAAATGAAATTCAAGTTAAAAAACTCCATTGTTTGTTAAATCAAATGAATTCATGTTATAGATGATCCATGGGCATTCTTTTCCTAACAAATATAGTCATTAATGATGAAGCAAAATTTAATTACAAGGTTATTGCATGAAAAATATTCCTGGTAACAATAAGAGGAGCCTAATTTACATGAGGTGATTAGAATGTCTCGTGATTTATGAATTAAACCTGTTCACATTTGAACGGAATACAAACCATGATGAATCACTCCTTTGATTGACGGATTTAAATAGATTTAGAGTTTTAATGGTCTTTATACGTGTTTAATTTAATCAATATACTAGGTTGTTTAGCCACATGTGTTAATTTCATGATCAATGTGTCAAAAAGTGTGTTTGGAGTCAGAAGAGGAGCATTGCTAATGAGAAATGATGGGAGGCTGTCTCTAACTTTGAATTCAACAATTAATATCAATAAGAAATGAAATTCAAGATCCAGGACTCCATTGTTTGTTAAATCGAATGAATTCATATTATACATGGTCCATCGGCATTTTTTCCACAATGAATATAGTCATTAAGGATGAAGCAAAATTTTATTTCAAGATTATTGCATGAAAAATAGTCTTGGTAACAATAAGAGGAGCCTGATTTACATGAGGTGATTAGAATATCTCGTGATTTAAGAATTAAACCTGTTCACATTTGTACAAAATGCAGACCATGATGAATGACTCCTTTGATTGACTGATTCAAATAGATTTAGAGTTTTAATGGTCCTTATACTTGTTTGATTTAACCAATATACTAGGTTGTTTAGCCACATGTGTTAATTTCATGATCAATGTGTCAAAAAGTGTGTTTGGAGTCAGAAGAGGAGCATTGCTAATGAGAAATGATTGGAGGCTGTCTCTAACTTTGAATTCAACAATTAATATCAATAAGAAATGAAATTCAAGATCCAAGACTCCATTGTTTGTTAAATCGAATGAATTCATATTATACATGGTCCATCGGCATTTTTTCCATAACGAATATAGTCATTAAGGATGAAGCAAAATTTTATTTCAAGATTATTGCATGAAAAATAGTCCTGGTAACAATAAGAGGAGCCTAATTTACATGAGGTGATTAGAATGTCTCGTGATTTAAGAATTAAACTAATTCACATTTGTACAGAATGCAGACCATGATGAATGACTCCTTTGATTGACTGATTCAAATAGATTTAGAGTTTTAATGGTCCTTATACTTGTTTGATTTAACCAATATACTTGGTTGTTTAGCCACATGTGTTAATTTCATGATCAATGTGTCAAAAAGTGTGTTTGGAGTCAGAAGAGGAGCATTGCTAATGAGAAATGATGGGAGGCTGTCTCTAACTTTGAATTCAACAATTAATATCAATAAGAAATGAAATTCAAGATCCAGGACTCCATTGTTTGTTAAATCGAATGAATTCATATTATACATGGTCCATCGGCATTTTTTCCATAATGAATATAGTCAGTAAGGATGAAGCAAAATTTTATTTCAAGATTATTGCATGAAAAATAGTCCTGGTAACAATAAGAGGAGCCTAATTTACATGAGGTAATTAGAATGTCTCGTGATTTAAGAATTAAACCAATTCACATTTGTACAGAATGCAGACCATGATGAATGACTCCTTTGATTGACGAATTTAAATAGATTTATATTTTTAATGGACTTTATACTTGTTTGATTCAATCAATATACTAGGTTGTTGCGCCACATGTTTTAATTTCATGATCAATGTGTCAAAAAGTGTGTTTGGAGTCAAAAGAGCAGCATTGTTAATGAGAAATGATGGGAGGCTGTCTCTAATTTTGAATTCAACAATTAATATCAATAAGAAATGAAATTCAAGATAAAAGACTCCATTGTTTGTTAAATCGACTGAATTCATGTTATAGATGATCCATGGGCATTCTTTTCCTAACAAATATAGTCATTAATGATGAAGCAAAAGTTAATTACAAGGTTATTGCATGAAAAATAGTCCTGGTAAGAATAAGAGGAGCCTCATTTACATGAGGTTATTAGAATATCTCGTGATTTAAGAATTAAACGTGTTCACATTTGAACGTAATACAACCCATGATGAATGACTCCTTTGATTGACGGATTTAATTAGATTTAGAGTTTTAATGGTCTTTACACTTGTTTGACTTAATCACTATACTAGGTTGTTTAGCCACATGTGTTAATTTCATAATCAATGTGTCAAAAAGTGTGTTTGGAGTCAGAAGAGGAGCATTGCTAATGAGAAATGATGGGAGGCTGTCTCTAACTTTGAATTCAACAATTAATATCAATAAGAAATGAAATTCATGATCCAGGGCTCCATTGTTTGTTAAATCGAATGAATTCATATTATACATGGTCCATCGGCATTTTCTCCATAATGAATATAGTCATTAAGGATGAAGCAAAATTTTATTTCAAGATTATTGCATGAAAAATAGTCCTGGTAACAATAAGAGGAGTCTAATTTACTTGAGGTGATAAGAATGTCTCGTGATTTAAGAATTAAACCAATTCACATTTGTATAGAATGCAGACCATGATGAATGAATCCTTTGATTGACGGATTTAAATAGATTTATATTTCTAATGGACTTTATACTTGTTTGGTTCAATCAATATACTAGGTTGTTGAGCCACATGTTTTAATTTCATGATCATTGTGGCAAAAAGTGTGTTGGGAGTCAAAAGAGTAGCATTGTTAATGAGAAATGATGGGAGGCTGTCTCTAATTTTGAATTCAACAATTAATATCAATAGGAAATGAAATTCAAGATCCAGGGCTCCATTGTTTGTTAAATCAAATGAATTCATATTATAGATGGTCCATCGGAATTTTTTCCATAATGAATATAGTCATTAAGGATGAAGCAAAATTTTATTTCAAGATTATTGCATGAAAAATAGTCCTGGTAACAATAAGAGGAGCCTAATTTACATGAAGTGATTAGAATGTCTCGTGATTTATGAATTAAACTAATTCACATTTGTACAGAATGCTGACCATGATGAATGACTCCTTTGATTGACTGATTCAAATAGATTTAGAGTTTTAATGGTCTTTATACTTGTTTGATTTAATCAATATATTAGGTTGTTTAGCCACATGTGTTAATATCATTATCAATGTGTCAAAAAGTGTGTTTGGAGTCAGAAGAGGAGCATTGCTAATGAGAAATGATGGGAGGCTGTCTCTAATTTTGAATTCAACAATTAATATCAATAAGAAATGAAATTCAAGATCCAGGGCTCCATTGTTTGTTAAATCAAATGAATTCATATTATAGATGGTCCATCGGAATTTTTTCCATAATGAATATAGTCATTAAGGATGAAGCAAAATTTTATTTTAAGATTATTGCATGAAAAATAGTCCTGGTAACAATAAGAGGAGCCTAATTTACATGAGGTGATTAGAATGACTCGTGATTTATGAATTAAACTAATTCACATTTGTACAGAATGCAGACCTTGATAAAAGACTCCTTTGATTGACGGATTCAAATAGATTTAGTGTTTTAATGGACTTTATACTTGTTTGATTTAATCAATATACTAGGTTGTTTAGCCACATGTGTTAATTTCATGATCAATGTGTCAAAAAGTGTGTTTGGAGTCAGAAAAGGAGCATTGCTAATGAGAAATGATGGGAGGCTGTCTCTAACTTTGAATTCAACAATTAATATCAATAAGAAATGAAATTCAAGATCCAGGACTCCATTGTTTGTTAAATCGAATGAATTCATATTATACATGGTCCATCGGCATTTTTTCCATAATCAATATAGTGATTAGGGATGAAGCAAAATTTTATTTCAAGATTATTGCATGAAAAATAGTCCTGGTACCAATACGAGGAGCCTAATTTACATGAGTTAATTAGAATGTCTCGTGATTTAAGAATTAAACCAATTCACATTTGTACAGAATGCAGACCATGATGAATGACTCCTTTGATTTACGGATTTAAATAGATTTATATTTTTAATGGACTTTATACTTGTTTGATTTAATCAATATACTAGGTTGTTGAGCTACATGTTTTAATTTCATGATCAATGTGTCAAAAAGTGTGTTTGGAGTCAAAAGAGGAGTATTGCTAATGAGAAATGATGGAAGGCTATCTCTAACTTTGAATTCAAAAATTAATATCAATAAGAAATGAAATTCAAGATAAAGGACTCCATTGTTTGTTAAATCGAATGAATTCATGTTATAGATGATCCGTGGGCATTCTTTTCATAACAAATATAGTCATTAATGATGATGCAAAAGTTAATTACAAGGTTATTGCATGAAAAATAGTCCTGGTAACAATAAAAGGAGCCTCATTTACATGAGGTGATTAGAATGCCTTGTGATTTAAGAATTAAACCAATTCACATTTGTACAGAATGCAGACCATGATGAATAACTCCATTGATTGACGGATTTAAATAGATTTATATTTTTAATGGGCTTTATACTTGTTTCATTCAATCAATATACTAGGTTGTTGAGCCACATGTTTTAATTTCATGATCAATGTGTCAAAAAGTGTGTTTGGAGTCAAAAGATGAGCATTGCTAATGAGAAATGATGGGAGGCTGTCTCTAATTTTGAATTCAACAATTAATATCAATACGAAATGAAATTCAAGATCCAGGACTCCATTGTTTGTTAAATCGAATGAATTCGTATTATAGATGGTCCATCGACATTTTCTCCATAATGAATATAGTCATTAAGGATGAAGCAAAATTTTATTTCAAGATTATTGCATGAAAAATAGTCCTGGTAGCAATAAGAGGAGCCTAATTTACATGAGGTAATTAGAATGTCTCGTGATTTCAGAATTAAACCAATTCACATTTGTACAGAATGCAGACCATGATGAATGACTCCTTTGATTGACGGATTTAAATAGATTTCGAGTTTTAATGGTCTTTATACTTTTTTGATTTAATCAATATACTAGGTTGTTTAGCCACATGTGTTACTTTCATGATCAATGTATCAAAAAGTGTGTTTGGAGTCAGAAGAGGAGCATTGCTAATGAGAAATGATGGGAGGCTGTCTCTAACTTTGAATTCAACAATTAATATCAATAACAAATGAAATTCAAGATCCAGGACTCCATTGTTTGTTAAATCGAAAGAAGTCATATTATACGTGGTCCATCGGCATTTTTTCCATAATGAATATAGTCATTAAGGATGAAGCAAAATTTTATTTCAAGATTATTGCATGAAAAATAGTCCTGGTAACAATAAGAGGAGCCTAATTTACATGAGGTGATTAGAGTGTCTCGTGATTTAAGAATTAAACCAATTCACATTTGAACAGAATGCAGACCATGATGAATGACTCCTTTGATTGACGGATTTAAATAGATTTATATTTTTAATGGACTTTATACTTGTTTAATTCAATCAATATACTATGTTGTTGAGCCACATGTTTTAATTTCATGATCAATGTGTCAAAAAGTGTGTTTGGAGTCAAAAGAGCAGCATTGCTAATGAGAAATGATAAGAGGCTAACTCTAATTTTGAATTCAACAATTAATATCAATAAAAATGAAATTCAAGATCCACTACTCCATTGTTTGTTAAATCGAATGAATTCATATTATAGATGGTCCATCGGCATTTTTTCCATAATGAATATAGTCGTTAAGGATGAAGCAAAATTTTATTTCAAGATTATTGCATGAAAAATAGTCCTGGTACCAATACGAGGAGCCTAATTTACACGAGCTAATTAGAATGTCTCGTGATTTAAGAATTAAACCAATTCACATTTGTACAGAATGTAGACCATGATGAATGACTCCATTGATTTACAGATTTAAATAGATTTATATTTTTAATGGACTTTATACTTGTTTGATTCAATCAATATACCAGGTTGTTGCGCCACATGTTTTAATTTCAGGATCATTGTGTCAAAAAGTGTGTTTGGAGTCAAAAGAGGAGCATTGCTAATGAGAAATGATGGGAGGCTGTCTCTAATTTTGAATTCAACAATTAATATCAATAAGAAATGAAATTCAACATAAAAAACTCCATTGTTTGTTAAATCAAATGAATTCATGTTATAGATGATCCATGGGCATTCTTTTCCTAACAAATATAGTCATTAATGATGAAGCAAAATTTAATTACAAGGTTATTGCATGAAAAATATTCCTGGTAAGAATAAGAGGAGCCTCATTTACATGAGGTGATTAGAATATCTCGTGATTTAAGAATTAAACCTGTTCACATTTGAACGGAATGCAAACCATGATGAATCACTCCTTTAATTGACGGATTTAAATAGATTTAGAGTTTTAATGGTCTTTATACGTGTTTGATTTAATCAATATACTAGGTTGTTTAGCGACATGTGTTAATTTCATGATCAATGTGTCAAAAAGTGTGTTTGGAGTCAGAAGAGGAGCATTGCTAATGAGAAATGATGGGAGGCTGTCTCTAATTTTGGATTCAACAATTAATATCAATAAGAAATGAAATTCAAGATCCAGGACTCCATTGTTTGTTAAATCGAATGAATTCATATTATATATGGTCCATCGGCATTTTTTCCACAATGAATATAGTCATTAAGGATGAAGCAAAATCTTATTTCAAGATTATTGCATGAAAAATAGTCCTGGTAACAATAAGATGAGCCTGATTTAGATGAGGTGATTAGAATATCTCGTGATTTAAGAATTAAACCTGTTAACATTTGAACGGAATACAAACCATGATGAATGACTCCTTTGATTGACGGATTTAAATAGATTTAGAGTTTTAATGGTCTTTATACATGTTTGATTTAATCAATATACTAGGTTGTTTAGCGACATGTGTTAATTTCATGATCAATGTGTCAAAAAGTGTGTTTGGAGTCAGAAGAGGAGCATTGCTAATGAGAAATGATGGGAGGCTGTCTCTAACTTTGAATTCAACAACTAAAATCAATAAGAAATCAAATTCAAGATCCAGGACTCCATTGTTTGTTAAATCGAATGAATTCATATTATAGATGGTCCATCGGCATTTTTTCCACAATGAATATAGTCATTAAGGATGAAGCAAAATTTTATTTCAAGATTATTGCATGAAAAATAGTCCTGGTAACAATAAGAGGAGCCTCATTTACATGAGGTGACTAGAATATCTCGTGATTTAAGAATTAAACCTGTTCACATTTGAACGGAATACAAACCATGATGAATGACTCCTTTGATTGACGGATTTAAATAGATTTAGAGTTTTAATGGTCTTTATACGTGTTTGATTTAATCAATATACTAGGTTATTTAGCGACATGTGTTAATTTCATGATCAATGTGTCAAAAAGTGTGTTTGGAGTCAGAAGAGGAGCATTGCTAATGAGAAATGATGGGAGGCTGTCTCTAACTTTGAATTCAACAACTAATATCAATAAGAAATGAAATTCAAGATTCCAGACTCCATTGTTTGTTAAATCGAATGAATTCATATTATACATGGTCCATCGGCATTTTTTCCATAATGAATATAGTCATTAAGGATGAAGGAAAATTTTATTTCAAGATTATTGCATGAAAAATAGTCCTGGAAACAATAAGAGCAGCCTAATTTTCATGAGGTGATTAGAATGTCTCGTGTTTCAAGAATTAAACCAATTCACATATGTAAAGAATGCAGACCATGATGAATGACTCCTTTGATTGACGGATTTAAATAGATTCATATTTTTAATGGACTTTATACTTGTTTGATTCAATCAATATACTAGGTTGTTGAGCCACATGTTTTAATTTCATGATCAATGTGTCAAAAAGTGTGTTTGGAGTCAAAAGAGGAGCATTGCTAATGAGAAATGATGGGAGGCTGTCTCTAATTTTTAATTCAACAATTAATATCAATAAGAAATGAAATTGAAGATCTAGGGCTCCATTGTTTGTTAAATCGAATGAATTCATATTATACATGGTCCATCGGCATTTGTTACATAATGAATATAGTCATTAAGGAAGAAGCAAAATTTTATTTCAAGATTATTGCATGAAAAATAGTCCTGGTAACAATAAGAGGAGCCTCATTTACATGAGGTGATTAGAATATCTCGTGATTTAAGAATTAAACCAATTCACATTTGTACACAATGCAGACCTTGATGAATGACTCCTTTGATTGACGAATTTAAATAGATTTATATTTTTAATGGACTTTATACTTGTTTAATTCAATCAATATACTATGTTGTTGAGCCACATGTTTTAATTTCATGATCAATGTGTCAAAAAGTTTGTTTGGAGTCAAAAGAGCAGCATTGCTAATGAGAAATGATAGGAGGCTGTCTCTAATTTTGAATTCAACAATTAATATCAATAAAAATCAAATTCAAGATCCACTACTCCATTGTTTGTAAAATCGAATGAATTCATATTATAGATGGTCCATCGGCATTTTTTTATAATGAATATTGTAATTAAGTATTAAGCAAAATTTTATTTCAAGATTATTGCATGAAAAATAGTCCTGGTAACAATAAGAGGAGCCTAATTTACATGAGGTGACTAGAATGTCTCGTGATGTAAGAATTAAACCAATTCACATTTGTACAGAATGCAGACCATGATGAATGACTCCTTTAATTGATGGATTTAAATAGATTTATATTTCTAATGGACTTTATACTTGTTTGATTCAATCAATATACTAGGTTAAATAGCCACATGTTTTAATTTCATGATCAATGTGTCAAAAAGTGTGTTTGGAGTCAACAGAGGAGCATTGCTAATGAGAAATGATGGGAGGTTGTCTCTAATTTTGAATTCAACAATTAATATCAATAAGAAATGAAATTCAAGATCCAGGACTCCATTGTTTGTTAAATCGAATGAATTCATATTATAGATGGTCCATCGACATTTTTTCCATAATGAATATAGTCATTAAGGATGAAGCGAAATTTTATTTCAAGATTATTGCATGAAAAATAGTCTTGGTAACAATAAGAGGAGCCTAATTAACATGAGGTGACTAGAATATCTCGTGATTTAAGAATTAAACCAATTCACATTTGTACAGAATGCAGACCCTGATGAATAACTCCTTTGATTGACGGATTTAAATAGATTTATATTTTCAATGGACTTTATACTTGTTTGATTCAATCAATATACTAGGTTGTTGAGCCACATGTTTTAATTTCATGATCAATGTGTCAAAAAGTGTGTTTGGAGTCAAAAGAGGAGCATTGCTAGTGAGAAATGATGGGAGGCTGTCTCTAATTTTGAATTCAACAACTAATATCAATAAGAAATGAAATTCAAGATCCAGGACTCCATTGTTTGTTAAATCGAATGAATTCATATTATAGATGGTCAATCGGCATTTTTTCCACAATGAATATAGTCATTAAAGATGAAGCAAAATTTTATTTCAAGATTATTGCATGAAAAGTAGTCCTGGTAACAATAAGAGGAGCCTGATTTAGATTAGGTGATTAGAATATCTCGTGATTTAAGAATTAAACCTGTTCACATTTGAACGGAATATAAACAATGATGAATGACTCCTTTGATTGACAGATTTAAATAGATTTAGAGTTTTAATGGTCTTTATAGGTGTTTGATTTAATCAATATACTAGGTTGTTTAGCCACATGTGTTAATTTCATGATCAATGTGTCAAAAAGTGTGTTTGGAGTCAGAAGAGGAGCATTGCTAATGAGAAATGATGGGAGGCTGTCTTTAACTTTGAATTCAACAATTAATATCAATAAGAAATGAAATTCAAGATCCAGGACTCCATTTTTTGTTAAATCGAATGAATTCATATTATACATGGTCCATCGGCATTTTTTCCATAATGAATATAGTCATTAAGGATGAAGGAAAATTTTATTTCAAGATTATTGCATGAAAAATAGTCCTGGAAACAATAAGAGGAGCCTAATTTACATGAGGTGATTAGAATGTCTCGTGTTTTAAGAATTAAACCAATTCACATATGTACAGAATGCAGACCATGATGAATGACTCCTTTGATTGACGGATTTAAATAGATTTATATTTTTAATGGACTTTATACTTGTTTGATTCAATCAATATACTAGGTTGGTGATCCACATGTTTTAATTTCATGATCAATGTGTCAAAAAGTGTGTTTGGAGTCAGAAGAGGAGCATTGCTAATGAGAAATGATGGGAGGCTGTCTCTAATTTTTAATTCAACAATTAATATCAATAAGAAATGAAATTCAAGATCTAGGGCTCCATTGTTTGTTAAATCGAATGAATTCATATTATACATGGTCCATCGGCAATTGTTCCATAATGAATATAGTCATTAAGGAAGAATCAAAATTTTATTTCAAGATTATTGCATGAAAAATAGTCCTGGTAACAATAGGAGGAGCCTAATTTACATGTGGTAATTAGAATGTCTCGTGTTTTAAGAATTAAACCAATTCACATTTGTACAGAATGCAGACCATGATAAATGACTCCTTTGATTGACGGATTTAAATAGATTTATATTTTTAATGGACTTTATACTTGTTTGATTCAATCAATATACTAGGTTGTTGAGCCACATGTTTTAATTTCATGATCAATGTGTCAAAAAGTGTGTTTGGAGTCAAAAGAGGAGCATTGCTAATGAGAAATGATGGAAGGCTGTCTCTAACTTTGAATTCAACAATTAATATCAATAAGAAATGAAATTCAAGATAAAGGACTCCATTGTTTGTTAAATCGAATGAATTCATGTTATAGATGATCCATGGGCATTCTTTTCATAACAAATATAGTCATTAATGATGAAGCAAAAGTTAATTACAAGGTTATTGTATGAAAAATAGTCCTGGTAACAATAAGAGGAGCCTCATTTACATGAGGTGATTAGAATGTCTCGTGATTTAAGAATTAAACCTGTACACATTTGAACGGAATGCAAACCATGATGAATGACTCCTTTAATTGACGGATTTAAATAGATTTAGAGTTTTAATGGTCTTTATACGTGTTTGATTTAATCAATATACTAGGTTGTTTAGCAACATGTGTTAATTTTCATGATCAATGTTTCAAAAAGTGTGTTTGGAGTCAGAAGAGGGGCATTGCTAATGAGAAATGATGGGAGGCTGTCTCTAATTTTGAATTCAACAATTAATATCAATAAGAAATGAAATTCAAGATCCAGGACTCCATTGTTTGTTAAATCGAATGAATTCATATTATACATGGTCCATCGGCATTTGTTCCATAATGAATATAGTCATTAAGGAAGAAGCAAAATTTTATTTCAAGATTATTGCATGAAAAATAGTCCTGGTAACAATAAGAGGAGCCTCATTTACATGAGGTGATTAGAATGTCTCGTGATTTAAGAATTAAACCTGTTCACATTTGTACAAAATGCAGACCATGATAAATGACTCCTTTGATTGACGGATTTAAATAGATTTATATTTTTAATGGACTTTATACTTGTTTGATTCAATCAATATACTAGGTTGTTGAGCCACATGTTTTAATTTCATGATCAATGTGTCAAAAAGTGTGTTTGGAGTCAAAAGATGAGCATTGCTAATGAGAAATGATGGGAGGCTGTCTCTAATTTTGAATTCAACAATTAATATCAATAAGAAATGAAATTCAAGATCCAGGACTCCATTGTTTGTTAAATCGAATGAATTCATATTATAGATGGTCCATCGGCATTTTTTCCACAATGAATATAGCCATTAAGGATAAAGCAAAATTTTATTTCAAGATTATTGCATGAAAAAAAGTCTTGGTAACAATAAGAGGAGCCTGATTTAGATGAGATGATTAGAATATCTCGTGATTTAAGAATTAAACCTGTTCACATTTGACCGGAATACAAACCATGATGAATGACTCCTTTGATTGACGGATTTAAATAGATTTAGAGTTTTAATGGTCTTTATACGTGTTTGATTTAATCAATATACTAGGTTGTTTAGCCACATGTGTTAATTTCATGATCAATGTGTCAAAAAGTGTGTTTGGAGTCATAAGAGGAGCATTGCTAATGAGAAATGATGGGAGGCTGTCTCTAACTTTGAATTCAACAATTAATATCAATAAGAAATGAAATTCAAGATCCAGGACTCCATTGTTTGTTAAATCCAATGAACTCATATTATAGATGGTCCATCGACATTTTTTCGACAATGAATATAGTCATTAAGGATGAAGCAAAATTTTATTTCAAGATTATTGCATGAAAAATAGTCCTGGTAACAATAAGAGGAGCCTCATTTACATGAGGTGATTAGAATATCTCGTGATTTAAGAATTAAACCAATTCACATTTGTACACAATGCAGACCTTGATGAATGACTCCTTTGATTGACGAATTTAAATAGATTTATATTTTTAATGGACTTTATACTTGTTTAATTCAATCAATATACTATGTTGTTGAGCCACATGTTTTAATTTCATGATCAATGTGTCAAAAAGTTTGTTTGGAGTCAAAAGAGCAGCATTGCTAATGAGAAATGATAGGAGGCTGTCTCTAATTTTGAATTCAACAATTAATATCAATAAAAATCAAATTCAAGATCCACTACTCCATTGTTTGTAAAATCGAATGAATTCATATTATAGATGGTCCATCGGCATTTTTCTATAATGAATATTGTAATTAAGTATTAAGCAAAATTTTATTTCAAGATTATTGCATGAAAAATAGTCCTGGTAACAATAAGAGGAGCCTAATTTACATGAGGTGACTAGAATGTCTCGTGATTTAAGAATTAAACCAATTCACATTTGTACAGAATGCAGACCATGATGAATGACTCCTTTAATTGATGGATTTAAATAGATTTATATTTCTAATGGACTTTATACTTGTTTGATTCAATCAATATACTAGGTTAAATAGCCACATGTTTTAATTTCATGATCAATGTGTCAAAAAGTGTGTTTGGAGTCAACAGAGGAGCATTGCTAATGAGAAATGATGGGAGGCTGTCTCTAATTTTGAATTCAACAATTAATATCAATAAGAAATGAAATTCAAGATCCAGGACTCCATTGTTTGTTAAATCGAATGAATTCATATTATAGATGGTCCATCGGCATTTTTTCCATAATGAATATAGTCATTAAGGATGAAGCGAAATTTTATTTCAAGATTATTGCATGAAAAATAGTCTTGGTAACAATAAGAGGAGCCTAATTAACATGAGGTGACTAGAATATCTCGTGATTTAAGAATTAAACCAATTCACATTTGTACAGAATGCAGACCATGATGAATGACTCCTTTGATTGACGGATTTAAATAGATTTATATTTTCAATGGACTTTATACTTGTTTGATTCAATCAATATACTAGGTTGTTGAGCCACATGTTTTAATTTCATGATCAATGTGTCAAAAAGTGTGTTTGGAGTCAAAAGAGGAGCATTGCTAATGAGAAATGATGGGAGGCTGTCTCTAATTTTGAATTCAACAACTAATATCAATAAGAAATGAAATTCAAGATCCAGGACTCCATTGTTTGTTAAATCGAATGAATTCATATTATAGATGGTCAATCGGCATTTTTTCCACAATGAATATAGTCATTAAAGATGAAGCAAAATTTTATTTCAAGATTATTGCATGAAAAGTAGTCCTGGTAACAATAAGAGGAGCCTGATTTAGATGAGGTGATTAGAATATCTCGTGATTTAAGAATTAAACCTGTTCACATTTGAACGGAATACAAACAATGATGAATGACTCCTTTGATTGACAGATTTAAATATATTTAGAGTTTTAATGGTCTTTATAGGTGTTTGATTTAATCAATATACTAGGTTGTTTAGCCACATGTGTTAATTTCATGATCAATGTGTCAAAAAGTGTGTTTGGAGTCAGAAGAGGAGCATTGCTAATGAGAAATGATGGGAGGCTGTCTTTAACTTTGAATTCAACAATTAATATCAATAAGAAATGAAATTCAAGATCCAGGACTCCATTTTTTGTTAAATAGAATGAATTCATATTATACATGGTCCATCGGCATTTTTTCCATAATGAATATAGTCATTAAGGATGAAGGAAAATTTTATTTCAAGATTATTGCATGAAAAATAGTCCTGGAAACAATAAGAGGAGCCTAATTTACATGAGGTGATTAGAATGTCTCGTGTTTTAAGAATTAAACCAATTCACATATGTACAGAATGCAGACCATGATGAATGACTCCTTTGATTGACGGATTTAAATAGATTTATATTTTTAATGGACTTTATACTTGTTTGATTCAATCAATATACTAGGTTGGTGAGCCACATGTTTTAATTTCATGATCAATGTGTCAAAAAGTGTGTTTGGAGTCAGAAGAGGAGCATTGCTAATGAGAAATGATGGGAGGCTGTCTCTAATTTTAATTCAACAATTAATATCAATAAGAAATGAAATTCAAGATCTAGGGCTCCATTGTTTGTTAAATCGAATGAATTCATATTATACATGGTCCATCGACATTTGTTCCATAATGAATATAGTCATTAAGGAAGAATCAAAATTTTATTTCAAGATTATTGCATGAAAAATAGTCCTGGTAACAATAAGAGGAGCCTCATTTACATGAGGTGATTAGAATGTCTCGTGATTTAAGAATTAAACCTGTTCACATTTGGACAGAATGCAGACCATGATAAATGACTCCTTTGATTGACGGATTTAAATAGATTTATATTTTTAATGGACTTTATACTTGTTTGATTCAATCAATATACTAGGTTGTTGAGCCACATGTTTTAATTTCATGATCAATGTGTCAAAAAGTGTGTTTGGAGTCAAAAGAGGAGCATTGCTAATGAGAAATGATGGAAAGCTGTCTCTAACTTTGAATTGAACAATTAATATCAATAAGAAATGAAATTCAAGATAAAGGACTCCATTGTTTGTTAAATCGAATGAATTCATGTTATAGATGATCCATGGGCATTCTTTTCATAACAAGTATAGTCATTAATGATGAAGCAAAAGTTAATTACAAGGTTATTGTATGAAAAATAGTCCTGGTAACAATAAGAGGAGCCTCATTTACATGAGGTGATTAGAATGTCTCGTGATTTAAGAATTAAACCTGTTCACATTTGAACGGAATGCAAACCATGATGAATGACTCCTTTAATTGACGGATTTAAATAGATTTAGAGTTTTAATGGTCTTTATACGTGTTTGATTTAATCAATATACTAGGTTGTTTAGCAACATGTGTTAATTTCATGATCAATGTTTCAAAAAGTGTGTTTGGAGTCAGAAGAGGAGCATTGCTAATGAGAAATGATGGGAGGCTGTCTCTAATTTTGAATTCAACAATTAATATCAATAAGAAATGAAATTCAAGATCCAGGACTCCATTGTTTGTTAAATCGAATGAATTCATATTATACATGGTCCATCGGCATTTGTTCCATAATGAATATAGTCATTAAGGAAGAAGCAAAATTTTATTTCAAGATTATTGCATGAAAAATAGTCCTGGTAACAATAAGAGGAGCCTCATTTACATGAGGTGATTAGAATGTCTCGTGATTTAAGAATTAAACCTGTTCACATTTGTACAGAATGCAGACCATGATAAATAATTCCTTTGATTGACGGATTTAAATAGATTTATATTTTTAATGGACTTTATACTTGTTTGATTCAATCAATATACTAGGTTGTTGAGCCACATGTTTTAATTTCATGATCAATGTGTCAAAAAGTGTGTTTGGAGTCAAAAGATGAGCATTGCTAATGAGAAATGATGGGAGGCTGTCTCTAATTTTGAAGTCAACAATTAATATCAATAAGAAATGAAATTCAAGATCCAGGACTCCATTGTTTGTTAAATCGAATGAATTCATATTATAGATGGTCCATCGACATTTTTTCCACAATGAATATAGTCATTAAGGATAAAGCAAAATTTTATTTCAAGATTATTGCATGAAAAAAAGTCCTGGTAACAATAAGAGGAGCCTGATTTAGATGAGATGATTAGAATATCTCGTGATTTAAGAATTACACCTGTTCACATTTGACCGGAATACAAACCATGATGAATGACTCCTTTGATTGACGGATTTAAATAGATTTAGAGTTTTAATGGTCTTTATACGTGTTTGATTTAATCAATATACTAGGTTGTTTAGCCACATGTGTTAATTTCATGATCAATGTGTCAAAAAGTGTGTTTGGAGTCAGAAGAGGAGCATTGCTAATGAGAAATGATGGGAGGCTGTCTCTAACTTTGAATTCAACAATTAATATCAATAAGAAATGAAATTCAAGATCCAGGACTCCATTGTTTGTTAAATCGAATGAACTCATATTATAGATGGTCCATCGACATTTTTTCGACAATGAATATAGTCATTAAGGATGAAGCAAAATTTTATTTCAAGATTATTGCATGAAAAATAGTCCTGGTAACAATAAGAGGAGCCTGATTTAGATGAGGTGATTAGAATATCTCGTGATTTAAGAATTAAACCTGTTCACATTTGAAACGAATACAACAAACATGATAAATGACTCCTTTGATTGACGGATTTAAATAGATTTAGAGTTTTAATGGTCTTTATACGTGTTTGATTTAATCAATATACTAGGTTGTTTAGCGACGTGTTAATTTCATGATCAATGTGTCAAAAAGTGTGTTTGGAGTCAGAAGATGAGCATTGCTAATGAGAAATGATGGGACGCTGTCTCTAACTTTGAATTCAACAACTAATATCAATAAGAAATGAAATTCAAGATCCCGGACTCCATTGTTTGTTAAATCGAATGAATTCATATTATAGATGGTCCATCGGCATTTTCTACATAATGAATATAGTCATTAAGGATGAAGCAAAATTTTATTTCAAGATTATTGCATGAAAAATAGTCCTGGTAGCAATAAGAGGAGCCTAATTTACATGAGGTGATTAGAATGTCTCGTGATTTAAGATTTAAACCAATTCACATTTGTACAGAATGCAGACCATGATGAATGACTCCTTTGATTGACGGATTTAAATAGATTTATATTTTTAATGGACTTTATACTTGTTTGATTCAATAAATATACTAGGCTGTTGAGCCACATGTTTTAATTTGATGATCAATGTGTCAACAAGTGTGTTTGCAGTTAAAAGAGGAGAATTGCTAATGAGAAATGATGGGAGGCTATCTCTAATTTTGAATTCAACAATTAATATCAATAAAAAATGAAATTCAAGATAAAGGACTCCATTGTTTGTTAAATCGAATGAATTCATGTTATAGATGATCTATGTGCATTCTTTTCATAACAAATATAGTCATTAATGATGAAGCAAAAGTTAATTACAAGGTTATTGCATGAAAAATAGTCCTGGTAATAATAAAAGGAGCCTCATTTACATGAGGTGATTAGAATGTCTTGTGATTTAAGAATTAAACCAATTCACATTTGTACAGAATGCAGACCATGATGAATGACTCCTTTGATTGACGGATTTAAATAGATTTATATTTTTAATGGACTTTATACTTGTTTGATTCAATAAATATACTAGGCTGTTGAGCCACATGTTTTAATTTCATGATCAATGTGTCAAAAAGTGTGTTTGCAGTTAAAAGAGGAGAATTGCTAATGAGAAATGATGGGAGGCTATCTCTAATTTTGAATTCAACAATTAATATCAATAAAAAATGAAATTCAAGATAAAGGACTCCATTGTTTGTTAAATCGAATGAATTCATGTTATAGATGATCCATGGGCATTCTTTTCATAACAAGTATAGTCATTAATGATGAAGCAAAAGTTAATTACAAGGTTATTGTATGAAAAATAGTCCTGGTAACAATAAGAGGAGCCTCATTTACATGAGGTGATTAGAATGTCTCGTGATTTAAGAATTAAACCTGTTCACATTTGAACGGAATGCAAACCATGATGAATGACTCCTTTAATTGACGGATTTAAATAGATTTAGAGTTTTAATGGTCTTTATACGTGTTTGATTTAATCAATATACTAGGTTGTTTAGCAACATGTGTTAATTTCATGATCAATGTTTCAAAAAGTGTGTTTGGAGTCAGAAGAGGAGCATTGCTAATGAGAAATGATGGGAGGCTGTCTCTAATTTTGAATTCAACAATTAATATCAATAAGAAATGAAATTCAAGATCCAGGACTCCATTGTTTGTTAAATCGAATGAATTCATATTATACATGGTCCATCGGCATTTGTTCCATAATGAATATATAGTCATTAAGGAAGAAGCAAAATTTTATTTCAAGATTATTGCATGAAAAATAGTCCTGGTAACAATAAGAGGAGCCTCATTTACATGAGGTGATTAGAATGTCTCGTGATTTAAGAATTAAACCTGTTCACATTTGTACAGAATGCAGACCATGATAAATAATTCCTTTGATTGACGGATTTAAATAGATTTATATTTTTAATGGACTTTATACTTGTTTGATTCAATCAATATACTAGGTTGTTGAGCCACATGTTTTAATTTCATGATCAATGTGTCAAAAAGTGTGTTTGGAGTCAAAAGATGAGCATTGCTAATGAGAAATGATGGGAGGCTGTCTCTAATTTTGAAGTCAACAATTAATATCAATAAGAAATGAAATTCAAGATCCAGGACTCCATTGTTTGTTAAATCGAATGAATTCATATTATAGATGGTCCATCGACATTTTTTCCACAATGAATATAGTCATTAAGGATAAAGCAAAATTTTATTTCAAGATTATTGCATGAAAAAAAGTCCTGGTAACAATAAGAGGAGCCTGATTTAGATGAGATGATTAGAATATCTCGTGATTTAAGAATTACACCTGTTCACATTTGACCGGAATACAAACCATGATGAATGACTCCTTTGATTGACGGATTTAAATAGATTTAGAGTTTTAATGGTCTTTATACGTGTTTGATTTAATCAATATACTAGGTAGGTTGTTTAGCCACATGTGTTAATTTCATGATCAATGTGTCAAAAAGTGTGTTTGGAGTCAGAAGAGGAGCATTGCTAATGAGAAATGATGGGAGGCTGTCTCTAACTTTGAATTCAACAATTAATATCAATAAGAAATGAAATTCAAGATCCAGGACTCCATTGTTTGTTAAATCGAATGAACTCATATTATAGATGGTCCATCGACATTTTTTCGACAATGAATATAGTCATTAAGGATGAAGCAAAATTTTATTTCAAGATTATTGCATGAAAAATAGTCCTGGTAACAATAAGAGGAGCCTGATTTAGATGAGGTGATTAGAATATCTCGTGATTTAAGAATTAAACCTGTTCACATTTGAACGGAATACAAACCATGATAAATGACTCCTTTGATTGACGGATTTAAATAGATTTAGAGTTTTAATGGTCTTTATACGTGTTTGATTTAATCAATATACTAGGTTGTTTAGCGACGTGTTAATTTCATGATCAATGTGTCAAAAAGTGTGTTTGGAGTCAGAAGATGAGCATTGCTAATGAGAAATGATGGGACGCTGTCTCTAACTTTGAATTCAACAACTAATATCAATAAGAAATGAAATTCAAGATCCCGGACTCCATTGTTTGTTAAATCGAATGAATTCATATTATAGATGGTCCATCGGCATTTTCTACATAATGAATATAGTCATTAAGGATGAAGCAAAATTTTATTTCAAGATTATTGCATGAAAAATAGTCCTGGTAGCAATAAGAGGAGCCTAATTTACATGAGGTGATTAGAATGTCTCGTGATTTAAGATTTAAACCAATTCACATTTGTACAGAATGCAGACCATGATGAATGACTCCTTTGATTGACGGATTTAAATAGATTTATATTTTTAATGGACTTTATACTTGTTTGATTCAATAAATATACTAGGCTGTTGAGCCACATGTTTTAATTTGATGATCAATGTGTCAACAAGTGTGTTTGCAGTTAAAAGAGGAGAATTGCTAATGAGAAATGATGGGAGGCTATCTCTAATTTTGAATTCAACAATTAATATCAATAAAAAATGAAATTCAAGATAAAGGACTCCATTGTTTGTTAAATCGAATGAATTCATGTTATAGATGATCTATGTGCATTCTTTTCATAACAAATATAGTCATTAATGATGAAGCAAAAGTTAATTACAAGGTTATTGCATGAAAAATAGTCCTGGTAATAATAAAAGGAGCCTCATTTACATGAGGTGATTAGAATGTCTTGTGATTTAAGAATTAAACCAATTCACATTTGTACAGAATGCAGACCATGATGAATGACTCCTTTGATTGACGGATTTAAATAGATTTATATTTTTAATGGACTTTATACTTGTTTGATTCAATAAATATACTAGGCTGTTGAGCCACATGTTTTAATTTCATGATCAATGTGTCAAAAAGTGTGTTTGCAGTTAAAAGAGGAGAATTGCTAATGAGAAATGATGGGAGGCTATCTCTAATTTTGAATTCAACAATTAATATCAATAAAAAATGAAATTCAAGATAAAGGACTCCATTGTTTGTTAAATCGAATGAATTCATGTTATAGATGATCCATGTGCATTCTTTTCATAACAAATATAGTCATTAATGATGAAGCGAAAGTTAATTACAAGGTTATTGCATAAAAAATAGTCCTGGTAACAATAAGAGGAGCCTCATTTACATGAGGTGAGTAGAATGTCTCGTGATTTAAGAATTAAACCAATTCACATTTGTACACAATGCAGACCATGATGAATGACTCCTTTGATTGACGGATTTAAATAGATTTATATTTTTAATGGACTTTATACTTGTTTAATTCAATCAATATACTATGTTGTTGAGCCACATGTTTTAATTTCATGATCAATGTGTCAAAAAGTGTGTTTGGAGTCAAAAGAGCAGCATTGCTAATGAGAAATGATAGGAGGCTGTCTCTAATTTTGAATTCAACAATTAATATCAATAAAAACGAAATTCAAGATCCACTACTCCATTGTTTATAAAATCGAATGAATTCATATTATAGATGGTCCATCGGCCTTTTTTCCATAATGAATATAGTCATTAAGGATGAAGCAAAATTTTATTTCAAGATTATTGCATGAAAAATAGTCCTGGTACCAATACGAGGAGCCTAATTTACATGAGTTAATTAGAATGTCTCGAGATTTAAGAATTAAACCAATTCACATTTGTACAGAATGCAGACCTTGGTGAATGACTCTTTTGATTTACGGATTTAAATAGATTTATATTTTTAATGGACTTTATACTTGTTTGATTCAATCAATATACCAAGTTGTTGCGCCACATGTTTTAATTTCAGGATCAATGTGTCAAAAAGTGTGTTTGGAGCCAGAAGAGGAGCATTGCTAATGAGAAATGATGGGAGGCTGTCTCTAACTTTGAATTCAACAATTAATATCAATAACAAATGAAACTCAAGATCCAGGACTCCATTGTTTGTTAAATCGAAAGAAGTCATATTATACATGGTCCATCGGCATTTTTTCCATAATGAATATAGTCATTAAGGATGAAGCAAAATTTTATTTCAAGATTATTGCATGAAAAATAGTCCTGGTAACAATAAGAGGAGCCTAGTTTACATGAGGTGATTAGAGTGTCTCGTGATTTAAGAATTAAACCAATTCACATTTGAACAGAATGCAGACCATGATGAATGACTCCTTTGATTGACGGATTTAAATAGATTTATATTTTTAATGGACTTTATACTTGTTTAATTCAATCAATATACTATGTTGTTGAGCCACATGTTTTAATTTCATGATCAATGTGTCAAAAAGTGTGTTTGGAGTCAAAATAGCAGCATTGCTAATGAGAAATGATGGGAGGCTATCTCTAATTTTGAATGCAACAATTAATAACAATAAGAAATGAAATTCAAGATAAAAAACTCCATTGTTTGTTAAATCGAATGAATTCATGTTATAGATGATCCAAGGGCATTCTTTTCATAACAAATATAGTCATTAATGATGAAGCAAAAGTTAATTACAAGGTTCATGCATCAAAAATAGTCCTCGTAATAATAAAAGGAGCCTCATTTACATGAGGTGATTAGAATGTCTCGTGATTTAAGAATTAAACCTGTTTACATTTCAACGAAATGCAAACCATGATAAATGACTCCTTTGATTGACAGATTTAAATAGATTTAGAGTTTTAATGGTCTTTATACTTGTGTGATTTAATCAATATACTAGGTTATTTAGCCACATGTGTTAATTTCATGATCAATGTGTCAAAAAGTGTGTTCGGGGTCAGAAGAGGAGCATTGCTGATGAGAAATGATGGGAGGCTGTCTCTAATTTTGAATTCAACAATTAATATCAATAAGAAATGAAATTCAAGATCCAGGACACCATTGTTTGTTAAATGGAATGAATTCATATTATACATGGTCCATCGGCATTTTTTCTATAATGAATATAGTCATTAAGGATGAAGCAAAGTTTTATTTCAAGATTATTGCATGAAAAATAGTCCTGGTAACAATAAGAGGAGCTTGATTTACATGAGGTGATTAGAATTTCTCGTGATTTAAGAATTAAACCGATTCACATTTGTACAGAATGCAGACCATGATGAATGACTCCTTTGATTGACGGATTTAAATAGATTTATATTTTTAATGGACTTTATACTTGTTTGATTCAATCAATATACTAGGTTGTTGCGCAACATGTTTTAATTTCATGATCAATGTGTCAAAAAGCGTGTTTGGAGTCAAAAGAGGAGCATTGCTAATGAGAAATGATGGGAGGCTATCTCTAATTTTGAATGCAACAATTAATATCAATAAGAAATGAAATTCAAGATAAAAAACTCCATTGTTTGTTAAATCGAATGAATTCATGTTATAGATGATCCAAGGGCATTCTTTTCATAACAAATATAGTCATTAATGATGAAGTAAAAGTTAATTACAAGGTTATTGCATGAAAAATAGTCCTGGTAATAATAAAAGGAGCCTCATTTACATGAGGTGATTAGAATGTCTCGTGATTTAAGAATTAAACCTGTTCACATTTCAACGGAATGCAAACCATGATAAATGACTCCTTTGATTGACGGATTTAAATAGATTTAGAGTTTTAATGGTCTTTATACATGTTTGATTTAATCAATATACTAGGTTATTTAGCCACATGTGTTAATTTCATGATCAATGTGTCAAAAAGTGTGTTCGGGGTCAGAAGAGGAGCATTGCTGATGAGAAATGATGGGAGGCTGTCTCTAATTTTGAATTCAACAATTAATATCAATAAGAAATGAAATTCAAGATCTAGGGCTCCATTGTTTGTTAAATCGAATGAATTCATATTATAGATGTTCCATCGGCATTTTTTCCATAATGAATATAGTCATTAAGGATGAAGCAGAAGTTAATAACAAGGTTATTGCATCAAAAATATTCCTGGTAACAATAAGAGGAGCCTCATTTACATGAGGTGATTAGAATGTCTCGTGATTTAAAAATTAAACCAATTCACATTTGTACAGAATGCAGACCATGATGAATGACTCCTTTGATTGACGGATTTAAATAGATTTATATTTTTAATGGACTTTATACTTGTTTAATTCAATCAATATACTATGTTGTTGAGCCACATGTTTTAATTTCATGATCAATGTGTCAAAAAGTGTGTTTGGAGTCAAAAGAGGAGCATTGCTAATGAGAAATGATGGGAGGCTGTCTCTAATTTTGAATTCAACAATTAATATCAATAAGAAATGAAATTCAAGATCCAGGACTCCATTGTTTGTTAAATCGAATGAATTCATATTATAGATGGTCCATCGGCATTTTTTCCATAATGAATATAGTCATTAAGGATGAAGCAAAATTTTATTTCAAGATTAGTGCATGAAAAATAGTCCTCGTAACAATAAGAGGAGCCTAATTTACATAAGGTGATTAGAATGTCTCGTGATTTAAGAATTAAACCAATTCACATTTGTACAGAATGCAGACCATGATGAATGACTCCTTTGATTGACGGATTTAAATAGATTTATATTTTTAATGGACTTTATAATTGTTTGATTCAATCAATATACTAGGTTGTTGAGCCACATGTTTTGATTTCATGATCAATGTGTCAAAAAGTGTGTTTGGAGTCAAAAGAGGAGCATTGCTAATGGGAAATGATGGGAGGCTGTCTCTAATTTTGAATTCAACAATTAATATCAATAAGAAATGAAATTCAAGATCCAGGACTCCATTGTTTGTTAAATCGAATGAATTCATATTATAGATGGTCCATCGGCATTTTTTCCATAATGAATATAGTCATTAAGTATGAAGCAAAATTTTATTTCAAGATTATTGCATGAAAAATAGTCCTGGTAGCAATAAGAGGAGCCTAATTTACATAAGGTGATTAGAATGTCTCGTGATTTAAGAATTAAACCAATTCACATTTGTACAGAATGCAGACCATGATGAATGACTCCATTGATTGACGAATTTAAATAGATTTATATTTTTAATGGACTTTATACTTGTTTGATTCAATTAATATACTAGGCTGTTGAGCCACATGTTTTAATTTCATGATCAATGTGTCAAAAATTGTGTTTGGAGTCAAAAGAGGAGCATTGCTATTGAGAAATGATGGTAGGCTTACTCTAATTTTGAATTCAACAATTAATATCAATAAAAAATGAAATTCAAGATGAAGGACTCCATTGTTTGTTAAATCGAATGAATTCATGTTATACATGATCCATGGGCATTCTTTTCATAACAAATATAGTCATTAATGATGAAGCAAAAGTTAATTACAAGGTTATTGCATCAAAAATAGTCCTGGTAACAATAAGAGGAGCCTCATTTACATGAGATTATTAGAATGTCTCGTGATTTAAGAATTAAACCTGTTCACATTTGAACAGAATACAAATCATGATGAATGACTCGTTTGATGGACGGATTTAAATAGATTTAGAGTTTTCATGGTCTTTATACGTGTTTGATTTAATCAATATACTAAGTTGTTTAGCCACATGAGTCAATTTCATGATCAATGTGTCAAAAAGTGTGTTTGGAGTCAGAAGAGGAGCATTGCTAATGAGAAATGATAGGAGGTTGTCTCTAACTTTGAATTCAACAATTAATGTCAATAAGAAATGAAATTCAAGATCCAGGACTCCATTGTTTGTTAAATCGAATGAATTCATATTATACATGGTCCATCGGCATTTTTTCCATAATGAATATAGTCATTAAGGATGAAGCAAAATTTTATTTCAAGATTATTGCATGAAAAATAGTCCTCGTAACAATAAGAGGAGCCTAATTTACATGAGGTGATTAGAATGTCTCGTGTTTTAAGAATTAAACCAATTCACATTTGTACAGAATGCAGACCATGATGAATGACTCCTTTGATTGACGGATTTAAATAGATTTATATTTTTGATGGACTTTATACTTGTTTGATTCAATCAATATACTAGGTTGTTGAGCCACATGTTTTAATTTCCTGATCAATGTGTCAAAAAGTGTGTTTGGAGTCAAAAGAGGAGCATTGCTAACGAGAAATGATCGGAGGCTGTCTCTAATTTTGAATTCAACAATTAATATCAATAAGAAATGAAATTCAAGATAAAGGACTCCATTGTTTGTTAAATCGAATGAATTCATGTTATAGGTGATCCATGGGCATTCTTTTCATAACAAATATAGTCATTAATGATGAAGCAAAAGTTAATTACAAGGTTATTGCATGAAAAATAGTCCTGATAACAATAACAGGAGCCTCATTTACATGAGGTGATTAGAATGTCTCGTGATTTAAGAATTAAACCTGTTCACATTTCAACGGAATGCAAACCATGATGAGTGACACCTTTGATTGACGGATTTAAATAGATTTAGAATTGTAATGATCTTTATACTTGTTTGATTTAATCAATATACTAGGTTGTTTAGCCACATGTGTTAATTTCATGATCAATGTGTCAAAAAGTGTGTTTGGAGTCAAAAGAGGAGCATTGCTAATGAGAAATGATGGGAGGCTGTCTCTAATTTTGAAGTCAACAATTAATATCAAGAAGAAATGAAATTCAAGATCCAGGACACCATTGTTTGTTAAATGGAATGAATTCATATTATACATGGTCCACCGGCATTTTTCCATAATGAATATAGTCATTAAGGATGAAGCAAAATTTTATTTCAAGATTATTGCATGAAAAATAGTCCTCGTAACAATAAGAGGAGCCTAATTTACATGAGGTGATTAGAATGTCTCGTGATTTAAGAATTAAACCAATTCACATTTGTACAGAATGCAGACCATGATGAATGACTCCTTTGATTGACGGATTTAAATAGATTTCTATTTCTAATGGACTTTACACTTGTTTGATTCAATCAATATACTAGGTTGTTGAGCCACATGTTTTAATTTCATGATCAATGTGTCAAAAAGTGTGTTGGGAGTCAAAAGAGCAGCATTCTTAATGAGAAATGATGGGAGGCTGTCTCTAATTTTGAATTCAACAATTAATATCAATAAGAAATGAAATTCAAGATAAAGGACTCTATTGTTTGTTAAATCGAATGAATTCATGTTATAGATGATCCATGGGCATTCTTTTCATAACAAATATAGTCATTAATGATGAAGCAAAAGTTAATTACAAGGTTATTGCATGAAAAATAGTCCTGATAACAATAACAGGAGCCTCATTTACATCAGGTGATTAGAATGTCTCGTGATTTAAGAATTAAACCTGTTCACATTTCAACGGAATGTAAACCATGATGAATGACACCTTTGATTGACGGATTTAAATAGATGTAGAATTTTAATGGTCTTTATACTTGTCTGATTTAATCAGTATACTTACTAGGTTGTTTAGCCACATGTGTTAATTTCATGATCAATGTGTCAAAAAGTGTGTTTGGAGTCAGATGAGGAGCATTGCTAATGAGAAATGATGGGAGGCTGTCTCTAATTTTGAATTCAACAAGTAATATCAATAAGAAATGAAATTCAAGATCCAGGACACCATTGTTTGTTAAATGGAATGAATTCATATTATACATGGTCCATCAGCATTTTTTCCATAATGAATATAGTCATTAAGGATGAAGCAAAATTTTATTTCAAGATTATTGAATGAAAAATAGTCCTCGTAACAATAAGAAGAGCCTAATTTACATGAGGTGATTAGAATGTCTCGTGATTTAAGAATTAAACCAATTCACATTTGTACAAAATGCAGACCATGATGAATGACTCCTTTGATTGACGGATTTAAATAGATTTATATTTTTAATGGACTTTATACTTGTTTGATTCAATCAATATACTAGGTTGTTGAGCCACATGTTTTAATTTCATGATCAATGTGTCAAAAACTGTGTTTGGAGTCAAAAGAGGAGCATTGCTAATGAGAAATGATGGGAGGCTGTCTCTAATTTTTAATTCAACAATTAATATCAATAAGAAATGAAATTCAAGATCCAGAACTCCATTGTTTGTTAAATCGAATGAATTCATATTATAGATGGTCCATCAGCATTTTTTCCATAATGAATATAGTCATTAAGGATGAAGAAAAATTTTATTTCAAAATTATTGCATGAAAAATAGTCCAGGTAACAATAAGAGGAGTCTAATTTACATGAGGTGATTAGAATGTCTTGTGATTTAAGAATTAAACCAATTCACATTTGTACAGAATGCAGACCATGATGAATGACTCCTTTCATTGACGGATTTAAATAGATTTATATTTTTAGTGGACTTTATACTTGTTTGATTCAATCAATATACTAGGCTGTTGAGCCACATGTTTTAATTTCATGATGAATGTGTCAAAAAGTGTGTTTGGAGTTAAAAGAGGAGAATTGCTAATGACTCTCTAATTTTGAATTCAACAATTAATATCAATAAAAAATGAAATTCAAGATAAAGGACTCCATTGTTTGTTAAATCGAATGAATTCATGTTATAGATGATCCATGGGCATTATTTTGATAACAAATATAGTCATTAATGATGAAGCAAAAGTTAATTACAAGGTTATTGCATGAAAAATAGTCCTGATAACAATAAGAGGAGCCTAATTTACATGAGGTGATCAGAATGTCTCGTGATTTAAGAATTAAACCAATTCACATTTGTACAGAATGCAGACCATGATGAATGACTCCTTTGATTGACGGATTTAAATAGATTTATATTTTTAATGGTCTTTATACTTGTTTGATTTAATCAGTATACTAGGTTGTTTAGCCACATATGTTAATTTCATGATCAATGTGTCAAAAAGTGTGTTTGGAGTCAGAAGAGGAGCATTGCTAATGAGAAATGATTGGAGGCTGTCTCTAATTTTGAATTCAACAATTAATATCAATAAGAAATGAAATTCAACATCCAGGACACCATTGTTTGTTAAATGGAATGAATTCATATTATACATGGTCCATCGGCATTTTTCCATAATGAATATAGTCATTAAGGATGAAGCAAAATTTTATTTCAAGATTATTGCATGAAAAATAGTCCTCGTAACAATAAGAGGAGCCTAATTTACATGAGGTGATTAGAATGTCTCGTGATTTAAGAATTAAACCAATTCACATTTGTACAGAATGCAGACCATGATGAATGACTCCTTTGATTGACGGATTTAAATAGATTTCTATTTCTAATGGACTTTACACTTGTTTGATTCAATCAATATACTAGGTTGTTGAGCCACATGTTTTAATTTCATGATCAATGTGTCAAAAAGTGTGTTGGGAGTCAAAAGAGCAGCATTCTTAATGAGAAATGATGGGAGGCTGTCTCTAATTTTGAATTCAACAATTAATATCAATAAGAAATGAAATTCAAGATAAAGGACTCCATTGTTTGTTAAATCGAATGAATTCATGTTATAGATGATCCATGGGCATTCTTTTCATAACAAATATAGTCATTAATGATGAAGCAAAAGTTAATTACAAGGTTATTGCATGAAAAATAGTCCTGATAACAATAACAGGAGCCTCATTTACATCAGGTGATTAGAATGTCTCGTGATTTAAGAATTAAACCTGTTCACATTTCAACGGAATGCAAACCATGATGAATGACACCTTTGATTGACGGATTTAAATAGATGTAGAATTTTAATGGTCTTTATACTTGTTTGATTTAATAAGTATACTAGGTTGTTTAGCCACATGTGTTAATTTCATGATCAATGTGTCAAAAAGTGTGTTTGGAGTCAGAAGAGGAGCATTGCTAATGAGAAATGATTGGAGGCTGTCTCTAATTTTGAATTCAACAATTAATATCAATAAGAAATGAAATTCAACATCCAGGACACCATTGTTTGTTAAATGGAATGAATTCATATTATACATGGTCCATCGGCATTTTTCCATAATGAATATAGTCATTAAGGATGAAGCAAAATTTTATTTCAAGATTATTGCATGAAAAATAGTCCTGATAACAATAACAGGAGCCTCATTTACATCAGGTGATTAGAATGTCTCGTGATTTAAGAATTAAACCTGTTCACATTTCAACGGAATGCAAACCATGATGAATGACACCTTTGATTGACGGATTTAAATAGATGTAGAATTTTAATGGTCTTTATACTTGTTTGATTTATTCAGTATACTAGGTTGTTTAGCCACATGTGTTAATTTCATGATCAATATGTCAAAAAGTGTGTTTGGAGTCAGAAGAGGTGCATTGCTAATGAGAAATGATGGGAGGCTGTCTCTAATTTTTAATTCAACAATTAATATCAATAAGAAATGAAATTCAAGATCCAGGACTCCATTGTTTGTTAAATCGAATGAATTCATATTATAGATGGTCCATCAGCATTTTTTCCATAATGAATATAGTCATTAAGGATGAAGCAAAATTTTATTTCAAAATTATTGCATGAAAAATAGTCCTGGTAACAATAAGAGGAGCCTAATTTACATGAGGTGATTAGAATGTCTCGTGATTTAAGAATTAAACCAATTCACATTTGTACAGAATGCAGACCATGATGAATGACTCCTTTGATTGACGGATTTAAATAGATTTATATTTCTAATGGACTTTATACTTGTTTGATTCAATCAATATACTAGTTTGTTGCGCCACATGTTTTAATTTCATGATCAATGTGTCAAAAAGTGTGTTTGGAGTCAAAAGAGGAGCATTGCTAATGAGAAATGATGGGAGGCTGTCTCTAATTTTGAATTCAACAATTAATATCAATAAGAAATGAAATTCAAGATAAAGGACTCCATTGTTTGTTAAATCGAATGAATTCATGTTATAGATGATCCATGGGCATTCTTTTCATAACAAATATAGTCATTAATGATGAAGCAAAAGTTAATTACAAGGTTATTGCATGAAAAATAGTCCTGATAACAATAACAGGAGCCTCATTTACATCAGGTGATTAGAATGTCTCGTGATTTAAGAATTAAACCTGTTCACATTTCAACGGAATGCAAACCATGATGAATGACACCTTTGATTGACGGATTTAAATAGATGTAGAATTTTAATGGTCTTTATACTTGTCTGATTTAATCAGTATACTTACTAGGTTGTTTAGCCACATGTGTTAATTTCATGATCAATGTGTCAAAAAGTGTGTTTGGAGTCAGATGAGGAGCATTGCTAATGAGAAATGATGGGAGGCTGTCTCTAATTTTGAATTCAACAAGTAATATCAATAAGAAATGAAATTCAAGATCCAGGACACCATTATTTGTTAAATGGAATGAATTCATATTATACATGGTCCATCGGCATTTTTTCCATAATGAATATAGTCATTAAGGATGAAGCAAAATTTTATTTCAAGATTATTGAATGAAAAATAGTCCTCGCAACAATAAGAAGAGCCTAATTTACATGAGGTGATTAGAATGTCTCGTGATTTAAGAATTAAACCAATTCACATTTGTACAAAATGCAGACCATGATGAATGACTCCTTTGATTGACGGATTTAAATAGATTTATATTTTTAATGGACTTTATACTTGTTTGATTCAATCAATATACTAGGTTGTTGAGCCACATGTTTTAATTTCATGATCAATGTGTCAAAAACTGTGTTTGGAGTCAAAAGAGGAGCATTGCTAATGAGAAATGATGGGAGGCTGTCTCTAATTTTTAATTCAACAATTAATATCAATAAGAAATGAAATTCAAGATCCAGAACTCCATTGTTTGTTAAATCGAATGAATTCATATTATAGATGGTCCATCAGCATTTTTTCCATAATGAATATAGTCATTAAGGATGAAGAAAAATTTTATTTCAAAATTATTGCATGAAAAATAGTCCAGGTAACAATAAGAGGAGTCTAATTTACATGAGGTGATTAGAATGTCTTGTGATTTAAGAATTAAACCAATTCACATTTGTACAGAATGCAGACCATGATGAATGACTCCTTTCATTGACGGATTTAAATAGATTTATATTTTTAGTGGACTTTATACTTGTTTGATTCAATCAATATACTAGGCTGTTGAGCCACATGTTTTAATTTCATGATGAATGTGTCAAAAAGTGTGTTTGGAGTTAAAAGAGGAGAATTGCTAATGACTCTCTAATTTTGAATTCAACAATTAATATCAATAAAAAATGAAATTCAAGATAAAGGACTCCATTGTTTGTTAAATCGAATGAATTCATGTTATAGATGATCCATGGGCATTATTTTGATAACAAATATAGTCATTAATGATGAAGCAAAAGTTAATTACAAGGTTATTGCATGAAAAATAGTCCTGATAACAATAAGAGGAGCCTAATTTACATGAGGTGATCAGAATGTCTCGTGATTTAAGAATTAAACCAATTCACATTTGTACAGAATGCAGACCATGATGAATGACTCCTTTGATTGACGGATTTAAATAGATTTATATTTTTTTAATGGTCTTTATACTTGTTTGATTTAATCAGTAGTATACTAGGTTGTTTAGCCACATATGTTAATTTCATGATCAATGTGTCAAAAAGTGTGTTTGGAGTCAGAAGAGGAGCATTGCTAATGAGAAATGATTGGAGGCTGTCTCTAATTTTGAATTCAACAATTAATATCAATAAGAAATGAAATTCAACATCCAGGACACCATTGTTTGTTAAATGGAATGAATTCATATTATACATGGTCCATCGGCATTTTTCCATAATGAATATAGTCATTAAGGATGAAGCAAAATTTTATTTCAAGATTATTGCATGAAAAATAGTCCTGATAACAATAAGAGGAGCCTCATTTACATGAGGTGATTAGAATGTCTCGTGATTTAAGAATTAAACCAATTCACATTTGTACAGAATGCAGACCATGATGAATGACTCCTTTGATTGACGGATTTAAATAGATTTATATTTTTAATGGACTTTATACTTGTTTGATTCAATCAATATACTAGGTTGTTGAGCCACATGTTTGAATTTCATGATCAATGTGTCAAAAAGTGTGTTTGGAGTCAAAAGAGGAGCATTGCTAATGAGAAATGATGGGAGGCTGTCTCTAATTTTGAATTCAACAATTAATATCAATAAGAAATGAAATTCAAGATGCAGGACTCCATTGTTTGTTAAATCGAATGGATTCATATTATAGAGGGTCCATCGGCATTTTTTCCGTAATGAATATAGTCATTAAGGATGAAGCAAAATTTTATTTCAGGATTATTGCATGAAAAATTGTCCTGGTAACAATAAGAGGAGCCTAATTTACATGAGGTGATTAGAATGTCTCGTGATTTAAGAATTAAACCAATTCACATTTGTACAGAATGCAGACCATGATGAATGACTCCTTTGATTGACAGATTTAAATAGATTTATATTTTTAATGGACTTTATACTTGTTTGATTCAATCAATATACTAGGTTGTTGAGCCACATGTTTTAATTTCATGATCAATGTGTCAAAAAGTGTGTTTGGAGTCAAAAGAGGAGCATTGTTAATGAGAAATGATGGGAGGCTGTCTCTAATTTTGAATTCAACAATTAATATCAATAAGAAATGAAATTCAAGATAAAGGACTCCATTGTTTGTTAAATCGAATAAATTCATGTTATAGATGATCCGTGGGCATTCTTTTCATAACAAATATAGTCATTAATGATGAAGCAAAAGTTAATTACAAGGTTATTGCATGAAAAATAGTCCTGCTAACATTAAAAGGAGCCTCATTTACATGAGCTGATTAGAATGTCTCGTGATTTAAGAATTAAACCTGTTCACATTTCAACGGAATGCAAACCATGATGAATGACTCCTTTGATTGATGGATTTAAATAGATTTAGAGTTTTAATGGTCTTTATACTTGTTTGATTTAATCAATATACTAGGTTATTTAGCCACATGTGTTAATTTCATGATCAATGCATCAAAAAGTGTGTTCGGGGTCAGAAGAGAAGCATTGCTAATGAGAAATGATGGGAGGCTGTCTCTAATTTTGAATTCAACAATTAATATCAATAAGAAATGAAATTCAAGATCCAGGGCTCCATTGTTTGTTAAATCGAATGAATTCATGTTATACATGGTCCATCGGCATTTTTTCCATAATGAATATAGTCATTAAGGATGAAGCAAAACTTAATTACAATGTTATTGCATCAAAAATAGTCCTGGTAACAATAAGAGGAGCCTCATTTACATGAGGTGATTAGAATGTCTCGTGATTTAAGAATTAAACCAATTCACATTTGTACAGAATGCAGACCATGATGAATGACTCCTTTGATTGACGGATTTAAATAGATTTATATTTTTAATGGACTTTATACTTGTTTGATTCAATCAATATACTAGGTTGTTGAGCCACATGTTTTAATTTCATGATCAATGTGTCAAAAAGGGTGTTTGGAGTAAAAAGAGAAGCATTGCTAATGAGAAATGATGGGAGGCTGTCTCTAATTTTGAATTCAACAATTAATATCAATAAGAAATGAAATTCAAGATGCAGGACTCCATTGTTTGTTAAATCGAATGGATTCATATTATAGAGGGTCCATCGGCATTTTTTTCGTAATGAATATAGTCATTAAGGATGAAGCAAAATTTTATTTCAGAATTATTGCATGAAAAATAGTCCTGGTAACAATAAGAGGAGCCTAATTTACATGAGGTGATTAGAATGTCTCGTGATTTAAGAATTAAACCAATTCACATTTGTACAGAATGCAGACAATGATGAATGACTCCTTTGATTGACGGATTTAAATAGATTTATATTTTTAATAGACTTTATACTTGTTTGATTCAATCAATATACTATGCTGTTGAGCCACATGTTTTAATTTCATGATCAATGTGTCAAAAAGTGTGTTTCGAGTCAAAAGAGGAGCATTGCTAATGAGAAGTGCTGGGAGGCTGTTTCTAATTTTGAATTCAACAATTAATATCAATAAGAAATGAAATTCAAGATCCAGGACTCCATTGTTTGTTAAATCGAATGAATTCATATTATAGATGGTCCATCGGCATTTTTTCCATAATGAATATAGTCATTAAGGATGAAGCAAAATTTTATTTCAAGATTATTGCATGAAAAATAGTCCCCGTAAAAATAAGAGGAGCCCACATTACATGAGGTGATTAGAATGTCTCGTGATTTAAGAATTAAACCAATTCACATTTGCGCAAAATGCAGACCATGATGAATGACTCCTTTGATTGACGGATTTGAATAGATTTATATTTTTAATGGACTTTATACTTGTTTGATTCAATCAATATACTAGGTTGTTGAGCCACATGTTTTAATTTCATGATTAATGTGTCAAAAAGTGTGTTTGGAGTCAAAAGAGGAGCATTGCTAATGAGAAGTGATGGGAGGCTGTTTCTAATTTTGAATTCAACAATTAATATCAATAAGAAATGAAATTCAAGATGCAGGACTCCATTGTTTGTTAAATCGAATGAATTCATATTATAGATGGTCCATCGGCATTTTTTCCACAATGAATATAGTCATTAAGGATGAAGCAAAATTTTATTTCAGGATTATTGCATGAAAAATAGTCCTGGTAACAATAAGAGGAGCCTAATTTACATGAGGTGATTAGAATGTCTCGTGATTTAAGAATTAAACCAATTCACATTTGTACAGAATGCAGACAATGATGAATGACACCTTTGATTGACGGATTTAAATAGATTTATATTTTTAATAGACTTTATACTTGTTTGATTCAATCAATATACTATGTTGTTGAGCCACATATTTTAATTTCATGATCAATGTGTCAAAAAGTGTGTTTGGAGTCAAAAGAGGAGCATTGCTAATGAGAAGTGATGAGAGGCTGTCTCTAATTTTGAATTCAACAATTAATATGAATAAGAAATGAAATTCAGGATACAGGAGTCCATTGTTTGTTAAATCGAATGAATTCATGTTATAGATGGTCCATCGGCATTTTTTCCATAATGAATATAGTCAGTAAGGATGAAGCAAAATTTTATTTCAGGATTATTGCATGAAAAATAGTCCTGGTAATAATAAGAGGAGCCTAATTTACACGAGGTGATTAGAATGTCTCGTGATTTAAGAATTAAACCAATTCACATTTGTACAGAATGCAGACCATGATGAATGACTCCTTTGATTGATGGATTTAAATAGATTTATATTTTTAATGGACTTTATACTTGTTTGATTCAATCAATATACTGGGTTGTTGAGCCACATGTTTTAATTTCATGATTAATGTGTCAGAAAGTGTGTTTAGAGTCAAAAGAGGAGCATTGCTAATGACAAATGATGGAAGGCTGTCTCTAATTTTGAATTCAACAATTAATATCAATGAGAAATGAAATTCATGATAAAGGACTCCATTGTTTGTTAAATCGAATGAATTCATGTTATAGATGATCCGTGGGCATTCTTTTCATAACAAATATAGTCATTAAAGATGAAGCAAAAGTTAATTACAAGGTTATTGCATGAAAAATAGTCCTGGTAACAATAAAAGGAGCCTCATTTACATGAGGTGATTAGAATGTCTCGTGATTTAAGAATTAAACCAATTCACATTTGTACAGAATGCAGACCATGATGAATGACGCCTTTGATTGATGGATTTAAATAGATTTATATTTTTAATGGACTTTATACTTTTTTGATTCAATCAATATACTAGGTTGTTGAGCCACATGTTTTAATTTCATGATCAATGTGTCAAAAAGTGTGTTCGGGGTCAGAAGAGGAGCATTGCTAATGAGAAATGATGAAAGGTTGTCTCTAACTTTGAATTCAACAATTAATATCAATAAGAAACGAAATTCAAGATAAAGGACTCCATTGTTTGTTAAATCGAATGAATTCATGTTATAGATGATCCATGGGCATTCTTTTCATAACAAATATAGTCATTAATGATGAAGCAAAAGTTAATTACAAGGTTATTGCATAAAAAATAGTCCTGGAAACAATAAGAGGAGCCTCATTTACATGAGGTGATTAGAATGTCTCGTGATTTAAGAATTAAACCAATTCACATTTGTACAGAATGCAGACCATGATGATTGACTCCTTTGATTGATGAATTTAAATAGATTTATATTTTTAATGGACTTTATACTTGTTTGATTCAATCAATATACTAGGTTGTTGAGCCACATGTTTTAATTTCATGATCAATGTGTCAAAAAGTGTGTTCGGGGTCAGAAGAGGAGCATTGCTAATGAGAAATGATGGGAGGCTGTCTCTAACTTTGAATTCAACAATTAATATCAATAAGAAATGAAATTCAAGATAAGGGACTCCATTGTTTGTTAAATCGAATGAATTCATGTTATAGATGATCCAAGGGCATTCTTTTCATAACAAATATAGTCATTAATGATGAAGCAAAAGTTAATTAGAAGGTTATTGCATCAAAAATAGTCCTGGTAACAATAAGAGGAGCCTCATTTATATGAGGTGATTAGAATTTCTCGTGATTTAAGAATTAAACCAATTCACATTTGTACAGTATGCAGACCATGATGAATGACTCCTTTGATTGATGGATTTAAAGATATTTATATTTTTAATGGACTTCATACTTGTTTGATTCAATCAATATACTAGGTGTTGAGCCACATGTTTTAATTTCATGATCAATGTGTCAAAAATTTTGTTTGGAGTCAAAAGAGGAGCATTGCTAATGAGAAATGATGGGAGGCTGTCTCTAATTTTGAATTCAACAATTAATATCAATAAGAAATGAAATTCAAGATCCAGGACTCCATTGTTTGTTAAATCGAATGAATTCATATTATTGATGGTCCATCGGCAATTTTTCCATCAAGAATATAGTCATTAAGGATGAAGCAAAATTTTATTTCAAGATTATTGCATGAAAAATAGTCCTGGTAACAATAAGAGGAGCCTAATTTACATGAGGTGATTAGAATGACTCGTGATTTAAGAATTAAACCAATTCACATTTGTACAGAATGCAGACCATGATGAATGACTCCTTTGATTGACAGATTTAAATAGATTTATATTTTTAATGGACTTTATACTTGTTTGATTCAATCAATATACTAGGTTGTTGAGCCACATGTTTTAATTTCATGATCAATGTGTAAAAAAGTGTGTTTGGAGTCAAAAGAGGAGCATTGTTAATGAGAAATGATGGGAGGCTGTCTCTAATTTTGAATTCAACAATTAATATCAATAAGAAATGAAATTCAAGATAAGGGACTCCATTGTTTGTTAAATCGATTGAATTCATGTTATAGATGATCCAAGGGCATTCTTTTCATAACAAATATAGTCATTAATGATGAAGCAAAAGTTAATTACATGGTTATTGCATAAAAAATAGTCCTGGTAACAATAAGAGGTACCTCATTTATATGAGGTGATTAGAATTTCTCGTGATTTAAGAATTAAACCAATTCACATTTGTACAGAATGCAGACCATGATGAATGACTGCTTTGATTGATGGATTTAAAGATATTTATATTTTTAATGGACTTCATACTTGTTTGATTCAATCAATATACTAGGTTGTTGAGCCACATGTTTTAATTTCATGATCAATGTGTCAAAAATTTTGTTTGGAGTCAAAAGAGGAGCATTGCTAATGAGAAATGATGGGAAGCTGTCCCTAATTTTGAATTCAACAATTAATATCAATAAGAAATGAAATTCAAGATCCAGGACTCCATTGTTTGTTAAATGGAATGAATTCATATTATACATGGTCCATCGGCATTTTTTCCATAATGAATATAGTCATTAAGGAAGAAGCAAAATTTTATTTCAAGATTATTTCATGAAAAATAGTCCTGGTAACAATAAGAGGAGCCTCATTTACATGAGGTGATTAGAATGTCTCGTGATTTAAGAATTAAACCTATTCACATTTGTACAGAATGCAGACCATGATAAATGACTCCTTTGATTGACGGATTTAAATAGATTTATATTTTTAATGGACTTTATACTTGTTTGATTAAATCAATATACTAGGTTGTTGATCCACATGTTTTAATTTCATGAACAATGTGTCAAAAAGTGTATTTGGAGTCAAAAGAGGAGCATTGGTATTGAGAAATGATGGAAGGCTGTCTCTAACTTTGAATTCAACAATTAATATCAATAAGAAATGAAATTCAAGATAAAGGACTCCATTGTTTGTTAAATCGAATGAATTCATGTTGTAGATGATCCGTGGGCATTCTTTTCATAACAAATATAGTCATTAATGATGAAGCAAAAGTTAATTACAAGGTTATTGCATGAAAAATAGTCCAGGTAACAATAAAAGGTGCCTCATTTACATGAGGTGATTAGAATGTCTCGTGATTTAAGAATTAAACCTGTTCACATTTGAACGGAATGCAACCCATGATGAATGACTCCTTTGATTGACGGATTTAAATAGATTTAGAGTTTTAATGGTCTTTATACTTGTTTGATTTAATCAATATACTAGGTTGTTTAGCCACATGTGTTAATTTCATAATCAATGTGTCAAAAAGTGTGTTTGGAGTTAGAAGAGGAGCATTGTTAATGAGAAATGTTGGGAGGCTGTCTCTAACTTTGAATTCAACAATTAATATCAATAAGAAATGAAATTCCTGATCCAAGACTCCATTGTTTGTTAAATCGAATGAATTCATATTATACATGGTCCATCGGCATTTTTTCCATAATGAATATAGTCATTAAGGATGAAGCAAAATTTTATTTCAAGATTATTGCATGAAAAATAGTCCTGGTAACAATAAGAGGAGCCTAATTTACCTGAGGTGATTAGAATGTCTCGTGATTTAAGAATTAAACCAATTCACATATGTACAGAATGCAGACCATGATGAATGACTCCTTTGATTGGCTGATTTAAATAGATTTATATTTTTTTAATGGACTTTATACTTGTTTGATTCAATCGATATACTAGGATGTTGAGCCACATATTTTAATTTCATGATCAATGTGTCAAAAATTTTGTTTCAAGTCAAAAGAGGAGCATTGCTAATGAGAAATGATGGGAAGCTGTCTCTAATTTTGAATTCAGCAATTAATATCAATAAGAAATGAAATTCAAGATCCAGGACTCCATTATTTGTTAAATGGAATGAATTCATATTATACATGGTCCATCGGCATTTTTTCCATAATGAATATAGTCATTAAGGAAGAAGCAAAATTTTATTTCAAGATTATTGCATGAAAAATAGTCCTAGTAACAATAAGAGGAGCCTCATTTACATGAAGTGATTAGAATGTCTCGTGATTTAAGAATTAAGCCTGTTCACATTTGTACAGAATGCAGACCATGATAAATGACTCCTTCGATTGACAGATTTAAATAGATTTATATTTTTAATGGACTTTATACTTGTTTGATTCAATCAATATACTAGGTTGTTAAGCCACATGTTTTAATTTCATGATTAATGTGTGAAAAACTGTGTTTAGAGTCAAAAGAGGAGCATTGCTAATGAGAAATGATGGAAGGCTGTCTCTAATTTTGAATTCAACAATTAATATCAATGAGAAATGAAATTCAAGATAAAGGACTCCATTGTTTGTTAAATCGAATGAATTCATGTTATAGATGATCTGTGGGCATTCTTTTCATAACAAATATAGTCATTAATGATGAAGCAAAAGTTAATTACAAGGTTATTGCATGAAAAATAGTCCAGGTAACAATAAAAGGTGCCTCATTTACATGAGGTGATTAGAATGTCTCGTGATTTAAGAATTAAACCTGTTCACATTTGAACGGAATGCAACCCATGATGAATGACTCCTTTGATTGACGGATTTAAATAGATTTAGAGTTTTAATGGTCTTTATACTTGTTTGATTTAATCAATATACTAGGTTGTTTAGCCACATGTGTTAATTTCATAATCAATGTGTCAAAAAGTGTGTTTGGAGTTAGAAGAGGAGCATTGTTAATGAGAAATGTTGGGAGGCTGTCTCTAACTTTGAATTCAACAATTAATATCAATAAGAAATGAAATTCCTGATCCAAGACTCCATTGTTTGTTAAATCGAATGAATTCATATTATACATGGTCCATCGGCATTTTTTCCATAATGAATATAGTCATTAAGGATGAAGCAAAATTTTATTTCAAGATTATTGCATGAAAAATAGTCCTGGTAACAATAAGAGGAGCCTAATTTACCTGAGGTGATTAGAATGTCTCGTGATTTAAGAATTAAACCAATTCACATATGTACAGAATGCAGACCATGATGAATGACTCCTTTGATTGGCTGATTTAAATAGATTTATATTTTTAATGGACTTTATACTTGTTTGATTCAATCGATATACTAGGATGTTGAGCCACATATTTTAATTTCATGATCAATGTGTCAAAAATTTTGTTTCAAGTCAAAAGAGGAGCATTGCTAATGAGAAATGATGGGAAGCTGTCTCTAATTTTGAATTCAGCAATTAATATCAATAAGAAATGAAATTCAAGATCCAGGACTCCATTATTTGTTAAATGGAATGAATTCATATTATACATGGTGGTCCATCGGCATTTTTTTTCCATAATGAATATAGTCATTAAGGAAGAAGCAAAATTTTATTTCAAGATTATTGCATGAAAAATAGTCCTAGTAACAATAAGAGGAGCCTCATTTACATGAAGTGATTAGAATGTCTCGTGATTTAAGAATTAAGCCTGTTCACATTTGTACAGAATGCAGACCATGATAAATGACTCCTTCGATTGACAGATTTAAACAGATTTATATTTTTAATGGACTTTATACTTGTTTGATTCAATCAATATACTAGGTTGTTAAGCCACATGTTTTAATTTCATGATTAATGTGTGAAAAACTGTGTTTAGAGTCAAAAGAGGAGCATTGCTAATGAGAAATGATGGAAGGCTGTCTCTAATTTTGAATTCAACAATTAATATCAATGAGAAATGAAATTCAAGATAAAGGACTCCATTGTTTGTTAAATCGAATGAATTCATGTTATAGATGATCCGTGGGCATTCTTTTCATAACAAATATAGTCATTAATGATGAAGCAAAAGTTAATTACAAGGTTATTGCATGAAAAATAGTCCTGGTAACAATAAAAGGAGCCTCATTTACATGAGGTGATTAGAATGTCTCGTGATTTAAGAATTAAACCAATTCACATTTGTACAGAATGCAGACCATGATGAATGACTCCTTTGATTGATGGATTTATATAGATTTATATTTTGAATGGACTTTATACTTTTTTTATTCAATCAATATACTAGGTTGTTGAGCCACATGTTTTAATTTCATGATCAATGTGTCAAAAAGTGTGTTTGGAGTTAGAAGAGGAGCATTGTTAATGAGAAATGTTGGGAGGCTGTCTCTAACTTTGAATTCAACAATTAATATCAATAAGAAATGAAATTCCTGATCCAAGACTCCATTGTTTGTTAAATCGAATGAATTCATATTATACATGGTCCATCGGCATTTTTTCCATAATGAATATAGTCATTAAGGATGAAGCAAAATTTTATTTCAAGATTATTGCATGAAAAATAGTCCTGGTAACAATAAGAGGAGCCTAATTTACCTGAGGTGATTAGAATGTCTCGTGATTTAAGAATTAAACCAATTCACATATGTACAGAATGCAGACCATGATGAATGACTCCTTTGATTGGCTGATTTAAATAGATTTATATTTTTAATGGACTTTATACTTGTTTGATTCAATCGATATACTAGGATGTTGAGCCACATATTTTAATTTCATGATCAATGTGTCAAAAATTTTGTTTCAAGTCAAAAGAGGAGCATTGCTAATGAGAAATGATGGGAAGCTGTCTCTAATTTTGAATTCAGCAATTAATATCAATAAGAAATGAAATTCAAGATCCAGGACTCCATTATTTGTTAAATGGAATGAATTCATATTATACATGGTCCATCGGCATTTTTTCCATAATGAATATAGTCATTAAGGAAGAAGCAAAATTTTATTTCAAGATTATTGCATGAAAAATAGTCCTAGTAACAATAAGAGGAGCCTCATTTACATGAAGTGATTAGAATGTCTCGTGATTTAAGAATTAAGCCTGTTCACATTTGTACAGAATGCAGACCATGATAAATGACTCCTTCGATTGACAGATTTAAACAGATTTATATTTTTAATGGACTTTATACTTGTTTGATTCAATCAATATACTAGGTTGTTAAGCCACATGTTTTAATTTCATGATTAATGTGTGAAAAACTGTGTTTAGAGTCAAAAGAGGAGCATTGCTAATGAGAAATGATGGAAGGCTGTCTCTAATTTTGAATTCAACAATTAATATCAATGAGAAATGAAATTCAAGATAAAGGGACTCCATTGTTTGTTAAAATCGAATGAATTTCATGTTATAGATGATCCGTGGGCATTCTTTTCATAACAAATATAGTCATTAATGATGAAGCAAAAGTTAATTACAAGGTTATTGCATGAAAAATAGTCCTGGTAACAATAAAAGGAGCCTCATTTACATGAGGTGATTAGAATGTCTCGTGATTTAAGAATTAAACCAATTCACATTTGTACAGAATGCAGACCATGATGAATGACTCCTTTGATTGATGGATTTATATAGATTTATATTTTGAATGGACTTTATACTTTTTTTATTCAATCAATATACTAGGTTGTTGAGCCACATGTTTTAATTTCATGATCAATGTGTCAAAAAGTGTGTTCGGGGTCAAAAGAGGAGCATTGCTAATGAGAAATGATGGGAGGCTGTCTCTAACTTTGAATTCAACAATTAATATCAATAAGAAATGAAATTCAAGATAAAGGACTCCATTGTTTGTTAAATCGAATGAATTCATGTTATAGATGATCCATGGGCATTCTTTTGATAACAAATATAGTCATTAATGATGAAGTAAAAGTTAATTACAAGGTTATTGCATAAAAAATAGTCCTGGAAACAATAAGAGGAGCCTCATTTACATGAGGTGATTAGAATGTCTCGTGATTTAAGAATTAAACCAATTCACATTTGTACAGAATGCAGACCATGATGAATGACTCCTTTGATTGATGGATTTATATAGATTTATATTTTGAATGGACTTTATACTTTTTTTATTCAATCAATATACTAGGTTGTTGAGCCACATGTTTTAATTTCATGATCAATGTGTCAAAAAGTGTGTTCGGGGTCAAAAGAGGAGCATTGCTAATGAGAAATGATGGGAGGCTGTCTCTAACTTTGAATTCAACAATTAATATCAATAAGAAATGAAATTCAAGATAAAGGACTCCATTGTTTGTTAAATCGAATGAATTCATGTTATAGATGATCCATGGGCATTCTTTTGATAACAAATATAGTCATTAATGATGAAGTAAAAGTTAATTACAAGGTTATTGCATAAAAAATAGTCCTGGAAACAATAAGAGGAGCCTCCTTTACATGAGGTGATTAGAATGTCTCGTGATTTAAGAATTAAACCAATTCACATTTGTACAGAATGCAGACCATGATGATTGACTCCTTTGATTGACGAATTTAAATAGATTTATATTTTTAATGGACTTTATACTTGTTTGATTCAATCAATATACTAGGTTGTTGAGCCACATGTTTTAATTTCATGATAAATGTGTCAAAAAGTGTGTTTGGAGTCAAAAGAGGAGCATTGTTAATGAGAAATGATGGGAGGCTGTCTCTAATTTTGAACTCAACAATTAATATCAATAAGAAATGAAATTCAAGATAAAGGACTCCATTGTTTGTTAAATCAAATGAATTCATGTTATAGATGATCCAAGGGCATTCTTTTCATAACAAATATAGTCATTAATGATGAAGCAAAAGTTAATTACAAGGTTATTGCATCAAAAATAGTCCTGGTAACAATAAGAGGAGCGTCATTTACATGAGGTGATTAGAATGTCTTGTGATTTAAGAATTAAACCAATTCACATTTGTACAGAATGCAGACCATGATGAATGACTCCTTTGATTGATGGATTTAAACAGATTTATATTTTTAATGGACTTTATACTTTTTTGATTCAATCAATATACTAGGTTGTTGAGCCACAAGTTTTAATTTCATGATCAATGTGTCAAAAAGTGTGTTTGGAGTCAAAAGAGGAGAATTGCTAATGAGAAATGATGGGAGACTGTCTCTAATTTTGAATTCAACAATTAATATCAATAAGAAATGAAATTCAAGATCGAGGACTCCATTGTTGTTTAAATCAAATGAATTCATATTATACATGGTTTGTCGGCATTTTCTCCATAATGAATATAGTCATTAAGGAAGAAGCAAAATTTTATTTCAAGATTATTGCATTAAAAATAGTCCTGGTAACAATAAGAGGAGCCTCATTTACGTGAGGTGATTAGAATGTCTCGTGTTTTAAGAATTAAACCTGTTCACATTTGTACAGAATGTAGACCATGATAAATGACTCCTTTGATTGACAGATTTAAATAGATTTATATTTTTAATGGACTTTATACTTGTTTGATTCAATCAATATACTAGGTTGTTGAGCCACATGATTTAATTTCATGATCAATATGTCAAAAAGTGTGTTTGGAGTCAAAAGAGGAGCATTGCTAATGAGAAATGATGGAAGGCTGTCTGTAATTTTGAATTCAACAATTAATATCAATGAGAAATGAAATTCAAGATAAAGGACTCCATTGTTTGTTAAATCGAATGAATTCATGTTATAGATGATCCGTGGATATTCTTTTCATAACAAATATAGTCATTAATGATGAAGCAAAAGTTAATTACAAGGTTATTGCATGAAAAATAGTCCTAGTAACAATAAAAGGAGCCTCATTTACATGAGGTGATTAGAATGTCTCGTGATTTAAGAATTAAACCAATTCACATTTGTATAGAATGCAGACCATGATGAATGACTCCTCTGATTGATGGATTTAAATAGATTTATATTTTTAATGGACTTTGTACTTGTTTGATTCAATCAATATACTAGGTTGTTGAGCCACATGTTTTAATTTCATGATCACTGTGTCAAAAAGTGTGTTCGGGGTCAGAAGATGAGCATTGCTAATGAGAAATGATGGGAGGCTGTCTCTAACTTTGAATTCAACAATTAATATCAATAAGAAATGAAATTCAAGATAAAGAACTCCATTGTTTGTTAAATCGAATGAATTCAGGTTATAGATGATCCATGGGCATTCTTTTGATAACAAATATAGTCATTAATGATGAAGCAAAAGTTAATTTCAAGGTTACTTCATCAAAAATAGTGATGGTAACAATAAGAGGAGCCTCATTTACATGAGGTAATTAGAATGTCTCGTGATTTAAGAATTAAACCAATACACATTTGTACAGAATCTAGACCATGAAGATTGACTCCTTTGATTGACGATAGATTTATATTTTTAATGGACTTTATACTTGTTTGATTCAATCAATATACTAGGTTGTTGGGCCACATGTTTTAATTTCATGATCAATGTGTCAAAAAGTGTGTTTGGTGTCAAAAGAGGAGCATTGCTGATGAGAAATGATGGGAGGCTATCTCTAATTTTGAATTCAACAATTAATATCCATAAGAAATGAAATTCAAGATCCAGGACTCCATTGTTTGTTAAATCGAATGAATTCATATTATAGATGGTCCATCGGCATTTTTTCCATAATGAATATAGTCATTAAGGATGAAGCAAAATTTTATTTCAAGATTATGGCATGAAAAATAGTACTGGTAACAATAAGAGGAGCCTAATTTACATGAGGTGATTAGAATGTATCGTGATTTAAGAATTAAACCAATTCACATTTGTACAGAATGCAGACCATGATGAATGACTCCTTTGATTGACGGATTTAAATAGATTTATATTTTTAATGGACTTTATACTTGTTTGATTCAATCAATATACTAGGTTGTTGAGCCACATGTTTTAATTTCATGATCAATGTGTCAAAAAGTGTGTTTGGTGTCAAAAGAGGAGCATTGCTGATGAGAAATGATGGGAGGATGTCTCTAATTTTGAATTCAACAATTAATATCCATAAGAAATGAAATTCAAGATCCAGGACTCCATTGTTTGTTAAATCGAATGAATTCATATTATAGATGGTCCATCGGCATTTTTTCCATAATGAATATAGTCATTAAGGATGAAGCAAAATTTTATTTCAAGATTATGGCATGAAAAATAGTACTGGTAACAATAAGAGGAGCCTGATTTACATGAGGTGATTAGAATGTCTCGTGATTGAAGAATTAAACCAATTCACATTTGTACAGAATGCAGACCATGATGAATGACTCCTTTGATTGATGGATTTAAATAGATTTATATTTTTAATTGACTTTATACTTGTTTGATTCAATCAATATACTAGGTTGTTGCGCCACATGTTTTAATTTCATGATCAATGTGTGAAAAAGTGTGTTTGGAGTCAAAAGAGGAGCATTGCTAATGAGAAATGATAGGAGGTTGTCTGTAATTTTGAATTCAACAATTAATATCAATAAGAAATGAAATTCAAGATAAAAAACTCCATTGTTTGTTAAATCGAATGAATTCATGTTATAGATGATCCATGGGCATTCTTTTCCTAACAAATATAGTCATTAATGATGAAGCAAAAGTTAATTACAAGGTTATTGCAAGAAAAATAGTCCTGGTAACAATAAGAGGAGTCTCATTTACATGAGGTGATTAGAATATCTCGTGATTTAAGAATTAAACCTGTTGACATTTGAACGGAATACAAACCATGATGAATGACTCCTTTGATTGACAGATTTAAATAGATTTAGAGTTTTAATGGTCTTTATACGTGTTTGATTTAATCAATATACTAGGTTGTTTAGCCACATGTGTTAATTTCATGATTAATGTGTCAAAAAGTGTGTTTGGAGTCAGAAGAGGAGCATTGCTAATGAGAAATGATGGGAGGCAGTCTCTAACTTTGAATTCAACAATTAATATCAATAAGAAATGAAATTCAAGATCCAGGACTCCATTGTTTGTTAAATCGAATGAATTGATATTATACATGGTCCATCGGCATTTTTTCCATAATGAATATAGTCATTAAGGATCAAGCAAAATTTTATTTCAAGATTATTGCATGAAAAATAGTCCTGGTAACAATAAGAGGAGCCTAATTTACATGAGGTGATTAGAATGTCTCGTGATTTAAGAATTAAACCAATTCACATTTGTACAGAATGCAGACCATGATGAATGACTCCTTTGATTAACGGATTTAAATAGTTTTATATTTTTAATGGACTTTATACTTGTTTGATTCAATCAATATACTAGGTTGTTGCGCCACATGTTTTAATTTCATGATCAATGTGTGAAAAAGTGTGTTTGGAGTCAAAAGAGGAGCATTGCTAATGAGAAATGATGGGAGGCTGTATCTAATTTTGAATTCAACAATTAATATCAATAAGAAATGAAATTCAAGGTAAAAAAACTCCATTGTTTGTTAAATCGAATGAATTCATGTTATAGATGGTCCGTGGGCATTCTTTTCATAACAAATATAGTCATTAATGATGAAGCAAAAGTTAATTACAAGGTTATTGCATGAAAAATAGTCCTGGTAACAATAAAAGGAGCCTCATTTACATGAGGTGATTAGAATGTATCGTGGTTTAAGAATTAAACCAATTCACATTTGTACAGAATGCAGACCATGATGAATGACTCCTTTGATTGACGGATTTAAATAGATTTATATTTTTAATGGACTTTATACTTGTTTGATTCAATCAATATACTAGGTTGTTGAGCCACATGTTTTAATTTCATGATCAATGTGTCAAAAAGTGTGTTTGGAGTCAAAAGAGGAGCATTGCTAATCAGAAATGAGGGAAGGCTGTCTCTAATTTTGAATTCAACAATTAATATCAATATGAAATGAAATTCAAGATAAAGGACTCCATTGTTTCTTAAATCGAATGAATTCATGTTATAAATGATCCGTGGGCATTCTTTTCATAACAAATATAGTCTTGAATGATGAAGCAAAAGTTAATTACAACGTTATTGCATGAAAAATAGTCCTGAAAACAATAAAAGGAGCATCATTTACATGAGGTGATTAGAATGTCTCGTGATTTAAGAATTAAACCTGTTCACATTTCAACGGAATGCAAACCATGATGAATGTCTCCTTTGATTGACGGATTTAAATAGATTTAGAGTTTTAGTGGTCTTTATACTTGTTTGATTTAATCAATATACTAGGTTATTTAGCCACATGTGTTAATTTCATGATCAATGTGTTAAAAAGTGTGTTCGAGGTCAGAAGAGGAGCATTGCTAATGATAAATAATGGGAGGCTGTCTCTAACTTTGAATTCAACAATTAATATCAATAAGAAATGAAATTCAAGATCCAGCACTCCATTGTTTGTTAAATCGAATGAATTCATATTATACATGGTCCATCGGCATTTTTTCGATAATGAATATAGTCATTAAGGATGAAGCAAAATTTTATTTCAAGATTATTGCATGAAAAATAGTCCTCATAACAATTAGAGGAATCTAATTTACATGAATTGATTAGAATGTCTCTTGATTTAAGAATTAAACCAATTCACATGTGTACAGAATGCAGACCATGAGGAATGACTCCTTTGATTGACGGATTTAAATAGATTTATATTTTTAATGGACTTTATGCTTGTTTGATTCAATCAATATACTAGGTTGTTGCGCCACATGTTTTAATTTCATGATCAATGTGTCAAAAAGTGTGTTTGGAGTCAAAAGAGGAGCATTGCTAATGAGAAATGATGGGAGGCTGTCTCTAATTTTGAATTCAACAATTAATATCTATAAGAAATGAAATTCAAGATAAAAACTCCATAGTTTGTTAAATCGAATGAATTCATGTTATAAATGATCCATAGGCATTCTTTTCCTAACAAATATAGTCATTAATGATGAAGCAAAAGTTAATTACAAGGTTATTGCATGAAAAATAGTGCTGGTAAGAATAAGAGGAGCGTCATTTACATGAGGTGATTAGAATATCTCGTGATTTAAGAATTAAACCTGTTCACATTTGAACGGAATACAACCCATGATGAATGACTCCTTTGATTGACGGATTTAAATAGATTTACAGTTTTAATGGTCTTTATACTTGTTTGATTTAATCAATATACTAAGTTGTTTAGCCACATGAGTTAATTTCATAATCAATGTGTCAAAAAGTGTGTTTGGAGTCAGAAGAGGAGCCTTGCTAATGAGAAATGATGGGAAGCTGTCTCTAACTTTCAATTTAACAATTAATATTAATAAGAAATGAAATTCATGATCCAGGACTCCATTGTTTGTTAAATCGAATGAATTCATATTATACATGGTCCATCGACATTTTTTCCATAATGAATATAGTCATTAAGGATGAAGCAAAATTTTATTTCAAGATTATTGCATGAAAAATAGTCCTGGTAACAATAAGAGGAGCCTAATTTACATAAGGTGATTAGAATGTATCGTGATTTAAGAATTAAACCAATTCACATTTGTACAGAATGCAGACCATGATGAATGACTCCTTTGATTGACGGATTTAAATAGATTTATATTTTTTAATGGACTTTATACTTGTTTGATTCAATCAATATACTAGGTTGTTGAGCCACATGTTTTAATTTCATGATCAATGTGTCAAAAAGTGTGTTTGGTGTCAAAAGAGGAGCATTGCTGATGAGAAATGATGGGAGGCTGTCTCTAATTTTGAATTCAACAATTAATAACCATAAGAAATGAAATTCAAGATCCAGGACTCCATTGTTTGTTAAATCGAATGAATTCATATTATAGATTGTCCATCGGCATTTTTTCCATAATGAATATAGTCATTAAGGATGAAGCAAAATTTTATTTCAAGATTATGGCATGAAAAATAGTACTGGTAACAATAAGAGGAGCCTGATTTACATGAGGTGATTAGAATGTCTCGTGATTTAAGAATTAAACCAATTCACATTTGTACAGAATGCAGACCATGATGAATGACTCTTTTGATTGACGGATTTAAATAGATTTACATTTTTAATTGACTTTATACTTGTTTGATTCAATCAATATACTAGGTTGTTGCGCCACATGTTTTAATTTCATGATCAATGTGTGAAAAAGTGTGTTTGGAGTCAAAAGAGGAGCATTGCTAATGAGAAATGATGGGAGGCTGTCTCTAATTTTGAATTCAACAATTAATATCAATAAGAAATGAAATTCAAGGTAAAAAATTCCATTGTTTGTTAAATCGAATGAATTCATGTTATAGATGATCCGTGGGCATTCTTTTCCTAACAAATACAGTCATTAATGATGAAGCAAAAGTTAATTACAAGGTTATTGCTTGAAAAATAGTCCTGGTAACAATAAGAGGAGCCTCATTTACATGAAGGGATTAGAATATCTCGTAATTTAAGAATTAAACCTGTTCACATTTGAACGGAAAACAAACCATGATGAATGACTCCTTTGAGTGACGTATTTAAATAGATTTAGAGTTTTAATGATCTTTATACGTGTTTGATTTAATCAATATACTAGGTTGTTTAGCCACATGTGTTAATTTCATGATAAATGTGTAAAAAAGTGTGTTTGGAGTCAGAAGAGGAGCATTGCTAATGAGAAATGATGGGAGGCTGTCTCTAACTTTCAATTTAACAATTAATATTAATAAGAAATGAAATTCATGATCCAGGACTCCATTGTTTGTTAAATCGAATGAATTCATATTATACATGGTCCATCGGCATTTTTTCCATAATGAATATAGTCATTAAGGATGAAGCAAAATTTTATTTCAAGATTATTGCATGAAAAATAGTCCTGGTAACAATAAGAGGAGCCTAATTTACATGAGGTGATTAGAATGTATCGTGATTTAAGAATTAAACCAATTCACATTTGTACAGAATGCAGACCATGATGAATGACTCCTTTGATTGACGGATTTAAATAGATTTATATTTTTTAATGGACTTTATACTTGTTTGATTCAATCAATATACTAGGTTGTTGAGCCACATGTTTTAATTTCATGATCAATGTGTCAAAAAGTGTGTTTGGTGTCAAAAGAGGAGCATTGCTGATGAGAAATGATGGGAGGCTGTCTCTAATTTTGAATTCAACAATTAATATCCATAAGAAATGAAATTCAAGATCCAGAACTCCATTGTTTGTTAAATCGAATGAATTCATATTATAGATGGTCCATCGGCATTTTTTCCATAATGAATTTAGTCATTAAGGATGAAGCAAAATTTTATTTCAAGATTATGGCATGAAAAATAGTACTGGTAACAATAAGAGGAGCCTGATTTACATGAGGTGATTAGAATGTCTCGTGATTGAAGAATTAAACCAATTCACATTTGTACAGAATGCAGACCATGATGAATGACTCCTTTGATTGATGGATTTAAATAGATTTATATTTTTAATTGACTTTATACTTGTTTGATTCAATCAATATACTAGGTTGTTGCGGCACATGTTTTAATTTCATGATCAATGTGTGAAAAAGTGTGTTTGGACTCAAAAGAGGAGCATTGCTAATGAGAAATGATGGGAGGTTGTCTCTAATTTTGAATTCAACAATTAATATCAATAAGAAATGAAATTCAAGATAAAAAACTCCATTGTTTGTTAAATCGAATGAATTCATGTTATAGATGATCCATGGGCATTCTTTTCCTAACAAATATAGTCATTAATGATGAAGCAAATGTTAATTACAAGGTTATTGCAAGAAAAATAGTCCTGGTAACAATAAGAGGAGTCTCATTTACATGAGGTGATTAGAATATCTCGTGATTTAAGAATTAAACCTGTTGACATTTGAACGGAATACAAACCATGATGAATGACTCCTTTGATTGACAGATTTAAATAGATTTAGAGTTTTAATGGTCTTTATACGTGTTTGATTTAATCAATATACTAGGTTGTTTAGCCACATGTGTTAATTTCATGATTAATGTGTCAAAAAGTGTGTTTGGAGTCAGAAGAGGAGCATTGCTAATGAGAAATGATGGGAGGCAGTCTCTAACTTTGAATTCAACAATTAATATCAATAAGAAATGAAATTCAAGATCCAGGACTCCATTGTTTGTTAAATCGAATGAATTCATATTATACATGGTCCATCGGCATTTTTTCTATAATGAATATAGTCATTAAGGATCAAGCAAAATTTTATTTCAAGATTATTGCATGAAAAATAGTCCTGGTAACAATAAGAGGAGCCTAATTTACATGAGGTGATTAGAATGTCTCGTGATTTAAGAATTAAACCAATTCACATTTGTACAGAATGCAGACCATGATGAATGACTCCTTTGATTAACGGATTTAAATAGATTTATATTTTTAATGGACTTTATACTTGTTTGATTCAATCAATATACTAGGTTGTTGCGCCACATGTTTTAATTTCATGATCAATGTGTGAAAAAGTGTGTTTGGAGTCAAAAGAGGAGCATTGCTAATGAGAAATGATGGGAGGCTGTATCTAATTTTGAATTCAACAATTAATATCAATAAGAAATGAAATTCAAGGTAAAAAACTCCATTGTTTGTTAAATCGAATGAATTCATGTTATAGATGATCCGTGGGCATTCTTTTCATAACAAATATAGTCATTAATGATGAAGCAAAAGTTAATTACAAGGTTATTGCATGAAAAATAGTCCTGGTAACAATAAAAGGAGCCTAATTTACATGAGGTGATTAGAATGTCTCGTGATTTAAGAATTAAACCGATTCACATTTGTACAGAATGCAGACCATGATGAATGACTCCTTTGATTGACGGATTTAAATAGATTTATATTTTTAATGGATTTTATACTTGTTTGATTCAATCAATATACTAGGTTGTTGAGCCACATGTTTTAATTTCATGATCAATGTGTTAAAAAGTGTGTTTGGAGTCAAAAGAGGAGCATTGCTAATGAGAAATGAGGGAAGGCTGTCTCAAATTTTGAATTCAACAATTAATATCAATATGAAATGAAATTCAAGATAAAGGACTCCATTGTTTCTTAAATTGAATGAATTCATGTTATAAATGATCCGTGGGCATTCTTTTCATAACAAATATAGTCATGAATGATGAAGCAAAAGTTAATTACAACGTTATTGCATGAAAAATAGTCCTGGAAACAATAAAAGGAGCATCATTTACATGAGGTGATTAGAATGTCTCGTGATTTAAGAATTAAACCTGTTCACATTTCAACGGAATGCAAACCATGATGAATGTCTCCTTTGATTGACGGATTTAAATAGATTTAGAGTTTTAGTGGTCTTTATACTTGTTTGATTTAATCAATATACTAGGTTATTTAGCCACATGTGTTAATTTCATGATCAATGTGTTAAAAAGTGTGTTCGGGGTCAGAAGAGGAGCATTGCTAATGAGAAATGATGGGAGGCTGTCTCTAACTTTTAATTCAACAATTAATATCAATAAGAAATGAAATTCAAGATCCAGCACTCCATTGTTTGTTAAATCGAATGAATTCATATTATACATGGTCCATCGGCATTTTTTCCATAATGAATATAGTCATTAAGGATGAAGCAAAATTTTATTTCAAGATTATTACATGAAAAATAGTCCTCGTAACAATTAGAGGAGTCTAATTTACATGAATTGATTAGAATGTCTCTTGATTTAAGAATTAAACCAATTCACATGTGTACAGAATGCAGACCATGATGAATGACTCCTTTGATTGACGGATTTAAATAGATTTATATTTTTAATGGACTTTATGCTTGTTTGATTCAATGAATATACTAGGTTGTTGCACCACATGTTTTAATTTCATGATCAATGTGTCAAAAAGTGTGTTTGGAGTCAAAAGAGGAGCATTGCTAATGAGAAATGATGGGAGGCTGTCTCTAATTTTGAATTCAACAATTAATATCTATAAGAAATGAAATTCAAGATAAAAACTCCATAGTTTGTTAAATCGAATGAATTCATGTTATAAATGATCCATGGGCATTCTTTTCCTAACAAATATAGTCATTAATGATGAAGCAAAAGTTAATTACAAGGTTATTGCATGAAAAATAATGCTGGTAAGAATAAGAGGAGCGTCATTTACATGAGGTGATTAGAATATCTCGTGATTTAAGAATTAAACCTGTTCACATTTGAACGGAATACAACCCATGATGAATGACTCCTTTGATTGACGGATTTAAATAGATTTACAGTTTTAATGGTCTTTATACTTGTTTGATTTAATCAATATACTAGGTTGTTTAGCCACATGAGTTAATTTCATAATCAATGTGTCGAAAAGTGTGTTTGGAGTCAGAAGAGGAGCCTTGCTAATGAGAAATGATGGGAGGCTGTCTCTAACTTTCAATTTAACAATTAATATTAATAAGAAATGAAATTCATGATCCAGCACTCCATTGTTTGTTAAATCGAGTGAATTCATATTATACATGGTCCATCGGCATTTTTTCCATAATGAATATAGTCATTAAGGATGAAGCAAAATTTTATTTCAAGATTATTGCATGAAAAATAGTCCTGGTAACAATAAGAGGAGCCTAATTTACATGAGGTGATTAGAATGTATCGTGATTTAAGAATTAAACCAATTCACATTTGTACAGAATGCAGACCATGACGAATGACTCCTTTGATTGACGGATTTAAATAGATTTATATTTTTAATGGACTTTATACTTGTTTGATTCAATCAATATACTAGGTTGTTGAGCCACATGTTTTAATTTCATGATCAATGTGTCAAAAAGTGTGTTTGGTGTCAAAAGAGGAGCATTGCTGATGAGAAATGATGGGAGGTTGTCTCTAATTTTGAATTCAACAATTAATATCCATAAGAAACGAAATTCAAGATCCAGGACTCCATTGTTTGTTAAATCGAATGAATTCATATTATAGATGGTCCATCGGCATTTTTTCCATAATGAATATAGTCATTAAGGATGAAGCAAAATTTTATTTCAAGATTATGGCATGAAAAATAGTACTGGTAAATATAAGAGGAGCCTGATTTACATGAGGTGATTAGAATGTCTCGTGATTTAAGAATTAAACCAATTCACATTTGTACAGAATGCAGACCATGATGAATGACTCCTTTGATTGACGGATTTAAATAGATTTATATTTTTAATTGACTTTATACTTGTTTGATTCAATCAATATACTAGGTTGTTGAGCCACATGTTTTAATTTCATGATCAATGTGTCAAAAAGTGTGTTTGTAGTCAAAAGAGGAGCATTGCTAATGAGAAATGATGGGAAGTCTGTAATTTTGAATTCAACAATTAATATCAATAAGAAATGAAATTCAAGATAAAAAACTCCATTGTTTGTTAAATCGAATGAATTCATGTTATAGATGATCCATGGGCATTCTTTTCCTAACAAATATAGTCATTAATGATGAAGCAAAAGTTAATTACAAGGTTATTGCAAGAAAAATAGTCCTGGTAACAATAAGAGGAGCCTCATTTACATGAGGTGATTAGAATATCTCGTGATTTAAGAATTAAACCTGTTGACATTTGAACGGAATACAAACCATGATGAATGACTCCTTTGATTGACAGATTTAAATAGATTTCGAGTTTTAATGGTCTTTATACGTGTTTGATTTAATCAATATACTAGGTTGTTTAGCCACATGTGTTAATTTCATGATCAATGTGTCAAAAAGTGTGTTTGGAGTCAGAAGAGGAGCATTGCTAATGAGAAATGATGGGAGGCAGTCTCTAACTTTGAATTCAACAATTAATATGAATAAGAAATGAAATTCAAGATCCAGGACTCCATTGTTTGTTAAATCGAATGAATTCATATTATACATGGTCCATCGGCATTTTTTCCATAATGAATATAGTCATTAAGGATCAAGCAAAATTTTATTTCAAGATTATTGCATGAAAAATAGTCCTGGTAACAATAAGAGGAGCCTAATTTACATGAGGTGATTAGAATGTCTCGTGATTTAAGAATTAAACCAATTCACATTTGTACAGAATGCAGACCATGATGAATGACTCCTTTGATTGACGGATTTAAATAGATTTATATTTTTAATGGACTTTATACTTGTTTGATTCAATCAATATACTAGGTTGTTGCGCCACATGTTTTAATTTCATGATCAATGTGTGAAAAAGTGTGTTTGGAGTCAAAAGAGGAGCGTTGCTAATGAGAAATGATGGGAGGCTGTCTCTAATTTTGAATTCAACAATTAATATCAATAAGAAATGAAATTCAAGGTAAAAAACTCCATTGTTTGTTAAATCGAATGAATTCATGTTATAGATGATCCGTGGGCATTCTTTTCCTAACAAATATAGTCATTAATGATGAAGCAAAAGTTAATTACAAGGTTATTGCATGAAAAATAGTCCTGGTAACAATAAGAGGAGCCTCATTTACATGAGGTGATTAGAATATCTCGTGATTTAAGAATTAAACCTGTTCACATTTGATCGGAAAACAAACCATGATGAATGACTCCTTTGATTGACGGATTTAAATAGATTTATATTTTTAATGGACTTTATACTTGTTTGATTCAATCAATATACTAGGTTGTTGAGCCACATGTTTTAATTTCATGATCAATGTGTCAAAAAGTGTGTTTGGAGTCAAAAGAGGAGCATTGCTAATGAGAAATGATGGAAGGCTGTCTCTAATTTTGAATTCAACAATTAATATCAATATGAAATGAAATTCAAGATAAAGGACTCCATTGTTTCTTAAATCGAATGAATTCATGTTATAAATGATCCGTGGGCATTCTTTTCATAACAAATATAGTCATGAATGATGAAGCAAAAGTTAATTACAACGTTATTGCATGAAAAGTAGTCCTGGAAACAATAAAAGGAGCATCATTTACATGAGGTGATTAGAATGTCTCGTGATTTAAGAATTAAACCTGTTCACATTTCAACGGAATGCAAACCATGATGAATGTCTCCTTTGATTGACGGATTTAAATAGATTTAGAGTTTTAGTGGTCTTTATACTTGTTTGATTTAATCAATATACTAGGTTATTTAGCCACATGTGTTAATTTCATGATCAATGTGTTAAAAAGTGTGTTCGGGGTCAGAAGAGGAGCATTGCTAATGAGAAATGATGGGAGGCTGTCTCTAACTTTGAATTCAACAATTAATATCAATAAGAAATGAAATTCAAGATCCAGCACTCCATTGTTTGTTAAATCGAATGAATTCATATTATACATGGTCCATCGGCATTTTTTCCATAATGAATATAGTCATTAAGGATGAAGGAAAATTTTATTTCAAGATTATTGCATAAAAAATAGTCCTCGTAACAATTAGAGGAGTCTAATTTACATGAATTGATTAGAATGTCTCTTGATTTAAGAATTAAACCAATTCACATGTGTACAGAATGCAGACCATGATGAATGACTCCTTTGATTGATGGATTTAAATAGATTTATATTTCTAATGGACTTTATGCTTGTTTGATTCAATCAATATACTAGGTTGTTGCGCCACATGTTTTAATTTCATGATCAATGTGTCAAAAAGTGTGTTTGGAGTCAAAAGAGGAGCATTGCTAATGAGAAATGATGGGAGGCTGTCTCTAATTTTGAATTCAACAATTAATATCTATAAGAAATGAAATTCAAAATAAAAAACTCCATTGTTTGTTAAATCGAATGAATTCATGTTATAAATGATCCATGGCAATTCTTTTCCTGACAAATATAGTCATTAATGATGAAGCAAAAGTTAATTACAAGGTTATTGCATGAAAAATAGTCCTGGTAAGAATAAGAGGAGCGTCATTTACATGAGGTGATTAGAATATCTCGTGATTTAAGAATTAATCCTGTTCACATTTGAACGGAATACAACCCATGATGAATGACTCCTTTGATTGACGGATTTAAATAGATTTAGAGTTTTAATGGTATTTATACTTGTTTGATTTAATCAATATACTAGGTTGTTTAGCCACATGCGTTAATTTCATGATCAATGTGTCAAAAAGTGTGTTTGGAGTCAGAAGATGAGCATTGCTAATGAGAAATGATGGGAGGCTGTCTCTAACTTTCAATTTAACAATTAATATTAATAAGAAATGAAATTCATGATCCAGGACTCCATTGTTTGTTAAATCGAATGAATTCATATTATACATGGTCCATCGGCATTTTTTCCATAATGAATATAGTCATTAAGGATGAAGCAAAATTTTATTTCAAGATCATTGCATAAAAAATAGTCCTGGTAACAATAAGAGGAGACTAATTTATCTGAGGTGATTAGAATGTATCGTGATTTAAGAATTAAACCAATTCACATTTGTACAGAATGCAGACCATGATGAATGACTCCTTTGATTGACGGATTTAAATAGATTTATATTTTTAATGGACTTTATACTTGTTTGATTCAATCAATATACTAGGTTGTTGAGCCACATGTCTTAATTTCATGATCAATGTGTCAAAAAGTGTGTTTGGTGTCAAAAGAGGAGCATTGCTGATGAGAAATGATGGGAGGCTGTCTCTAATTTTGAATTCAACAATTAATATCCATAAGAAATGAAATTCAAGATCCAGTACTCCATTGTTTGTTAAATCGAATGAATTCATATTATAGATGGTCCATCGGCATTTTTTCCATAATGAGTATAGTCATTAAGGATGAAACAAAAATTTATTTCAAGATTATTGCATGAAAAATAGTCCTGGTAACAATAAGAGGAGCCTAATTTACATGAGGTGATTAGAATGTCTCGTGATTTAAGAATTAAACCAATTCACATTTGTACAAAATGCAGACCATGATGAATGACTCCTTTGATTGACGGATTTAAATAGATTTATATTTCTAATGGACTTTATCCTTGTTTGATTCTATCAATATACTAGCTTGTTGCGCCACATGTTTTAATTTGATGATCAATGTGCGGAAAAGTGTGTTTGGAGTCAAAAGAGGAGCATTGCTAATGAGAAATGATGGGAGGCTCTCTCTAACTTTTAATTCAACAATTAATATCAATACGAAATGAAATTCAAGATAAAGGACTCCATTGTTTGTTAAATCGAATGAATTCGTGTTATAGATGATCCATGGGCATTCTTTTGATAACAAATATAGTCATTAATGATGAAGCAAAAGTTAATTTCAAGGTTATTTCATGAAAAATAGTCTTGGTAACAATAAGAGGAGCGTCATTTACATGAGGTGATTAGAATATCTCGTGATTTAAGAATTAATCCTGTTCACATTTGAACGAAATACAACCCATGATGAATGACTCCTTTGATTGACGGATTTAAATAGATTTATAGTTTTAATGGTATTTATACTTGTTTGATTTAATCAATATACTAGGTTGTTTAGCCACATGCGTTAATTTCATGATCAATGTGTCAAAAAGTGTGTTTGGAGTCAGAAGAGGAGCATTGCTAATGAGAAATGATGGGAGGCTGTCTCTAACTTTCAATTTAACAATTAATATTAAAAAGAAATGAAATTCATGATCCAGGACTCCATTGTTTGTTAAATCGAATGAATTCATATTATACATGGTCCATCGGCATTTTTTCCATAATGAATATAGTCATTAAGGATGAAGCAAAATTTTATTTCAAGATTATTGCATGAAAAATATCCTGGTAACAATAAGAGGAGCCTAATTTATCTGAGGTGATTAGAATGTATCGTGATTTAAGAATTAAACCAATTCACATTTGTACAGAATGCAGACCATGATGAATGACTCCTTTGATTGACGGATTTAAATAGATTTATATTTTTAATGGACTTTATACTTGTTTGATTCAATCAATATACTAGGTTGTTGGGCCACATGTTTTAATTTCATGATCAATGTGTCAAAAAGTGTGTTTGGTGTCAAAAGAGGAGCATTGCTGATGAGAAATGATGGGAGGCTGTCTCTAATTTTGAATTCAACAATTAATATCCATAAGAAATGAAATTCAAGATCCAAGACTCCATTGTTTGTTAAATCGAATGAATTCATATTATAGATGGTCCATCGGCATTTTTTCTATAATGAATATAGTCATTAAGGATGAAGCAAAATTTTATTTCAAGATTATGGCATGAAAAATAGTACTGGTAACAATAAGAGGAGCCTGATTTACATGAGGTGATTAGAATGTCTCGTGATTTAAGAATCAAACCAATTCACATTTGTGCAGAATGCAGACCATGATGAATGACTCCTTTGATTGACGGATTTAAATAAATTTATATTTTTAATTGACTTTATACTTGTTTGATTCAATCAATATACTAGGTTGTTGCGCCACATGTTTTAATTTCATGATCAATGTGTGAAAAAGTGTGTTTGGAGTCAAAAGAGGAGCATTACTAATGAGAAATGATGGGAGGTTGTCTCTAATTTTGAATTCAACAATTAATATCAATAAGAAATGAAATTCAAGATAAAAAAAACTCCATTGTTTGTTAAATCGAATGAATTCATGTTATAGATGATCCAGGGGCATTCTTTTCCTAACAAATATAGTCATTAATGATGAAGCAAAAGTTAATTACACGGTTATTGCAAGAAAAATAGTCCTGGTAACAATAAGAGGAGCCTCATTTACATGAGGTGATTAGAATATCTCGTGATTTAAGAATTAAACCTGTTGACATTTGAACGGAATACAAACCATGATGAATGACTCCTTTTGATTGACAGATTTAAATAGATTTAGAGAGTTTTAATGGTCTTTATACGTGTTTGATTTAATCAATATACTAGGTTGTTTAGCCACATGTGTTAATTTCATGATCAATGTGTCAAAAAGTGTGTTTGGAGTCAGAAGAGGAGCATTGCTCATGAGAAATGATGGGAGGCTGTCTCTAACTTTGAATTCAACAATTAATATCAATAAGAAATGAAATTCAAGATCCAGGACTCCATTGTTTGTTAAATCGAATGAATTCATATTATACATGGTCCATCGGCATTTTTTCCATAATGAATATAGTCATTAAGGATGAAGCAAAATTTTATTTCAAGATTATTGCATGAAAAATAGTCCTGGTAACAATAAGAGGAGCCTAATTTACATGAGGTGATTAGAATGTCTCGTGATTTAAGAATTAAACCAATTCACATTTGTACAGAATGCAGACCATGATGAATGACTCCTTTGATTGACGGATTTAAATAGATTTATATTTTTAATGGACTTTATACTTGTTTGATTCAATCAATATACTAGGTTGTTGCGCCACATGTTTTAATTTCATGATCAATGTGTGAAAAAATGTGTGTTTGGAGTCAAAAGAGGAGCATTGCTAATGAGAAATGATGGGAGGCTATCTCTAATTTTGAATTCAACAATTAATATCAATAAGAAATGAAATTCAAGATAAAAAAACTCCATTGTTTGTTAAATCGAATGAATTCATGTTATAGATGATCCGTGGGCATTCTTTTCCTAACAAATATAGTCATTAATGATGAAGCAAAAGTTAATTACAAGGTTATTGCATGAAAAATAGTCCTGGTAACAATAAGAGGAGCCCCATTTACATGAGGTGATTAGAATATCTCGTCATTTAAGAATTAAACCTGTTCACATTTGAACGGAAAACAAACCATGATGAATGACTCCTTTGATTGACGGATTTAAATAGATTTAGAGTTTTAATGGTCTTTATACGTGTTTGATTTAATCAATATACTAGGTTGTTTAGCCACATGTGTTAATTTCATGATCAATGTGTCAAAAAGTGTGTTTGGAGTCAGAAGAAGAGGAGCATTGCTAATGAGAAATGATGGAAGGCTGTCTCTAATTTTGAATTCAACAATTAATATCAATAGGAAATGAAATTCAAAATAAAGGACTCCATTGTTTCTTAAATCGAATGAATTCATGTTATAAATGATCCGTGGGCATTCTTTTTCATAACAAATATAGTCATGAATGATGAAGCAAAAAGTTAATTACAACGTTATTGCATGAAAAATAGTCCTGGAAACAATAAGAGGAGCCCCATTTTTACATGAGGTGATTAGAATATCTCGTGATTTAAGAATTAAACCAATTTTACATTTGTACAGAATGCAGACCATGATGAATGACTCCTTTGATTGACGGATTTTAAATAGATTTATATTTTTTAATGGACTTTATACTTGTTTGATTCAATCAATATACTAGGTTGTTGAGCCACATGTGTTAATTTCATGATCAATGTGTCAAAAAGTGTGTTTGGAGTCAGAAGACGAGCATTGCTAATGAGAAATGATGGAAGGCTGTCTCTAATTTTGAATTCAACAATTAATATCAATATGAAATGAAATTCAAGATAAAGGACTCCATTGTTTCTTAAATCGAATGAATTCATGTTATAAATGATCCGTGGGCATTCTTTTCATAACAAATATATAGTCATGAATGATGAAGCAAAAGTTAATTACAACGTTATTGCATGAAAAATAGTCCTGGAAACAATAAGAGGAGCCCCATTTACATGAGGTGATTAGAATATCTCGTGATTTAAGAATTAAACCTGTTCATATTTGAACGGAAAACAAACCATGATGAATGACTCCTTTGATTGACGGATTTAAATAGATTTAGAGTTTTAATGGTCTTTATACATGTTTGATTTAATCAATATACTAGGTTGTTTAGCCACATGTGTTAATTTCATGATCAATGTGTCAAAAAGTGTGTTTGGAGTCAGAAGAGGAGCATTGCTAATGAGAAATGATGGAAGGCTGTCTCTAATTTTGAATTCAACAATTAATATCAATAGGAAATCAAATTCAAAATAAAGGACTCCATTGTTTCTTAAATCGAATGAATTCATGTTATAAATGATCCGTGGGCATTCTTTTCATAACAAATATAGTCATGAATGATGAAGCAAAAGTTAATTACAACGTTATTGCATGAAAAATAGTCCTGGAAACAATAAAAGGAGCATCATTTACATGAGGTGATTAGAATGTCTCGTGATTTAAGAATTAAACCTGTTCACATTTCAACGGAATGCAAACCATGATGAATGTCTCCTTTGATTGACGGATTTAAATAGATTTAGAGTTTTAGTGGTCTTTATACTTGTTTGATTTAATCAATCTACTAGGTTATTTAGCCACATGTGTTAATTTCATGATCAATGTGTTAAAAAGTGTGTTCGGGGTCAGAAGAGGAGCATTGCTAATGAGAAATGATGGGAGGCTGTCTCTAACTTTGAATTCAACAATTAATATCAATAAGAAATGAAATTCAAGATCCAGCACTCCATTGTTTGTTAAATCGAATGAATTCATATTATACATGGTCCATCGGCATTTTTTCCATAATGAATATAGTCATTAAGGATGAAGCAAAATTTTATTTCAAGATTATTGCATGAAAAATATAGTCCTCGTAACAATTAGAGGAGTCTAATTTACATGAATTGATTAGAATGTCTCTTGATTTAAGAATTAAACCAATTCACATGTGTACAGAATGCAGACCATGATGAATGACTCCTTTGATTGACGGATTTAAATAGATTTATATTTTTAATGGACTTTATGCTTGTTTGATTCAATCAATATACTAGGTTGTTGCGCGCCACATGTTTTAATTTCATGATCAATGTGTCAAAAAGTGTGTTTGGAGTCAAAAGAGGAGCATTGCTAATGAGAAATGATGGGAGGCTGTCTCTAATTTTGAATTCAACAATTAATATCTATAAGAAATGAAATTCAAGATAAAAAACTCCATTGTTTGTTAAATCGAATGAATTCATGTTATAAATGATCCATGGCAATTCTTTTCCTGACAAATATAGTCATTAATGATGAAGCAAAAGTTAATTACAAGGTTATTGCATGAAAAATAGTCCTGGTAAGAATAAGAGGAGCATCATTTACATGAGGTGATTAGAATATCTCGTGATTTAAGAATTAAACCTGTTCACATTTGAACGGAATACAACCCATGATGAATGACTCCTTTGATTGACGGATTTTAAATAGATTTACAGTTTTTAATGGTCTTTATACTTGTTTGATTTAATCAATATACTAGGTTGTTTAGCCACATGAGTTAATTTCATAATCAATGTGTCAAAAAGTGTGTTTGGAGTCAGAAGAGGAGCATTGCTAATGAGAAATGATGGGAGGAGGCTGTCTCTAACTTTCAATTTAACAATTAATATTAATAAGAAATGAAATTCATGATCCAGGACTCCATTGTTTGTTAAATCGAATGAATTCATATTATACATGGTCCATCGGCATTTTTTTTCCATAATGAATATAGTCATTAAGGATGAAGCAAAAATTTTATTTCAAGATTATTGCATGAAAAATAGTCCTGGTAACAATAAGAGGAGCCTAATTTACATGAGGTGATTAGAATGTCTCGTGATTTAAGAATTAAACCAATTCACATTTGTACAGAATGCAGACCATGATGAATGACTCCTTTGATTGACGGATTTAAATAGATTTATATTTTTCTAATTGACTTTATACTTGTTTGATTCAATCAATATACTAGCTTGTTGGGCCACATGTTTTAATTTTCATGATCAATGTGCGAAAAAGTGTGTCTGGAGTCAAAAGAGGAGCATTGCTAATGAGAAATGATGGGAGGCTATATCTCTAACTTTTGAATTCAACAATTAATATCAATAAGAAATGAAATTCAAGATAAAGGACTCCAATGTTTGTTAAATCGAATGAATTCATGTTATAGATGATCCATGGGCATTCTTTTGATAACAAATATAGTCATTAATGATGAAGCAAAAGTTAATTCCAAGGTTATTTCATCAAAAAAGTCTAGTCCTGGTAACAATAAGAGGAGCCTCATTTACATGAGGGAATTAGAATTTCTCATGATTTAAGAATTAAACCAATTCAGATTTGTACAGAATCCAGACCATGAAGATTGACTCCTTTGATTGACGAATTTAAATAAATAGATTTATATTTTTAATAGACTTTATACTTTTTTGATTCAATCAATATACTAGGTTGTTGGGCCACATGTTTTAATTTCATGATCAATTTGTCAAAAAGTGTGTTTGGTGTCAAAAAAACGAGCATTGCTGATGAGAAATGATGGGAGGCTGTCTCTAATTTTGAATTCAACAATTAATATCCATAAGTAATGAAATTCAAGATCCAGGACTCCATTGTTTGTTAAATCGAATGAATTCATATTATACATGGTCCATCGGCATTTTTTCCATAATGAATATAGTCATTAAGGATGAAGCAAAATTTTATTTCAAGATTATTGCATGAAAAATAGTCCTGGTAACAATAAGAGGAGCCTAATTTACATGAGGTGATTAGAATGTCTCGTGATTTAAGAATTAAACCAATTCACATTTGTGCAGAATGCAGACCATGATGAATGACTCCTTTGATTGACGGATTTAAATAGATTTATATTTTTAATAGACTTTATACTTGTTTGATTCAATCAATATACTAGGTTGTTGCGCCACATGTTTTAATTTCATGATCAATGTGTGAAAAAGCGTGTTTGGAGTCAAAAGAGGAGCATTGCTAATGAGAAATGATGGGAGGCTGTCTCTAATTTTGAATTCAACAATTAATATCAATAAGAAATGAAATTCAAGGTAAAAAACTCCATTGTTTGTTAAATCGAATGAATTCATGTTATAGATGATCCGTGGGCATTCTTTTCCTAACAAATATAGTCATTAATGATGAAGCAAAAGTTAATTACAAGGTTATTGCATGAAAAATAGTCCTGGTAACAATAAGAGGAGCCCCATTTACATGAGGTGATTAGAATATCTCGTCATTTAAGAATTAAACCTGTTCACATTTGAACGGAAAACAAACCATGATGAATGACTCCTTTGATTGACGGATTTAAATAGATTTAGAGTTTTAATGGTCTTTATACGTGTTTGATTTAATCAATATACTAGGTTGTGTAGCCACATGTGTTAATTTCATGATCAATGTGTCAAAAAGTGTGTTTGGAGTCAGAAGAGGAGCATTGCTAATGAGAAATGATGGGAGGCTGTCTCTAACTTTGAATTCAACAATTAATATCAATAAGAAATGAAATTCAAGATCCAGGACTCCATTGTTTGTTAAATCGAATGAATTCATATTATACATGGTCCATCGGCATTTTTTCCATAATGAATATAGTCATTAAGGATGAAGCAAAATTTTATTTCAAGATTATTGCATGAAAAATAGTCCTGGTAACAATAAGAGGAGCCTAATTTACATGAGGTGATTAGAATGTCTCGTGATTTAAGAATTAAACCAATTCACATTTGTACAGAATGCAGACCATGATGAATGACTCCTTTGATTGACGGATTTAAATAGATTTATATTTCTAATTGACTTTATACTTGTTTGATTCAATCAATATACTAGCTTGTTGGGCCACATGTTTTAATTTCATGATCAATGTGCGAAAAAGTGTGTCTGGAGTCAAAAGAGGAGCATTGCTAATGAGAAATGATGGGAGGCTATCTCTAACTTTGAATTCAACAATTAATATCAATAAGAAATGAAATTCAAGATAAAGGACTCCAATGTTTGTTAAATCGAATGAATTCATGTTATAGATGATCCATGGGCATTCTTTTGATAACAAATATAGTCATTAATGATGAAGCAAAAGTTAATTCCAAGGTTATTTCATCAAAACTAGTCCTGGTAACAATAAGAGGAGCCTCATTTACATGAGGGAATTAGAATTTCTCATGATTTAAGAATTAAACCAATTCAGATTTGTACAGAATCCAGACCATGAAGATTGACTCCTTTGATTGACGAATTTAAATAGATTTATATTTTTAATAGACTTTATACTTTTTTGATTCAATCAATATACTAGGTTGTTGGGCCACATGTTTTAATTTCATGATCAATTTGTCAAAAAGTGTGTTTGGTGTCAAAAGACGAGCATTGCTGATGAGAAATGATGGGAGGCTGTCTCTAATTTTGAATTCAACAATTAATATCCATAAGTAATGAAATTCAAGATCCAGGACTCCATTGTTTGTTAAATCGAATGAATTCATATTATACATGGTCCATCGGCATTTTTTCCATAATGAATATAGTCATTAAGGATGAAGCAAAATTTTATTTCAAGATTATTGCATGAAAAATAGTCCTGGTAACAATAAGAGGAGCCTAATTTACATGAGGTGATTAGAATGTCTCGTGATTTAAGAATTAAACCAATTCACATTTGTGCAGAATGCAGACCATGATGAATGACTCCTTTGATTGACGGATTTAAATAGATTTATATTTTTAATAGACTTTATACTTGTTTGATTCAATCAATATACTAGGTTGTTGCGCCACATGTTTTAATTTCATGATCAATGTGTGAAAAAGCGTGTTTTGGAGTCAAAAGAGGAGCATTGCTAATGAGAAATGATGGGAGGCTGTCTCTAATTTTGAATTCAACAATTAATATCAATAAGAAATGAAATTCAAGGTAAAAAACTCCATTGTTTGTTAAATCGAATGAATTCATGTTATAGATGATCCGTGGGCATTCTTTTCCTAACAAATATAGTCATTAATGATGAAGCAAAAGTTAATTACAAGGTTATTGCATGAAAAATAGTCCTGGTAACAATAAGAGGAGCCCCATTTACATGAGGTGATTAGAATATCTCGTCATTTAAGAATTAAACCTGTTCACATTTGAACGGAAAACAAACCATGATGAATGACTCCTTTGATTGACGGATTTAAATAGATTTAGAGTTTTAATGGTCTTTATACGTGTTTGATTTAATCAATATACTAGGTTGTGTAGCCACATGTGTTAATTTCATGATCAATGTGTCAAAAAGTGTGTTTGGAGTCAGAAGAGGAGCATTGCTAATGAGAAATGATGGGAGGCTGTCTCTAACTTTGAATTCAACAATTAATATCAATAAGAAATGAAATTCAAGATCCAGGACTCCATTGTTTGTTAAATCGAATGAATTCATATTATACATGGTCCATCGGCATTTTTTCCATAATGAATATAGTCATTAAGGATGAAGCAAAATTTTATTTCAAGATTATTGCATGAAAAATAGTACTGGTAACAATAAGAGGAGCCTAATTTACATGAGGTGATTAGAATGTCTCGTGATTTAAGAATTAAACCAATTCACATTTGTACAGAATGCAGACCATGATGAATGACTCCTTTGATTGACGGATTTAAATAGATTTATATTTTTAATGGACTTTATACTTGTTTGATTCAATCAATATACTAGGTTGTTGCGCCACATGTTTTAATTTCATGATCAATGTGTGAAAAAATGTGTTTGGAGTCAAAAGAGGAGCATTGCTAATGAGAAATGATGGGAGGCTATCTCTAATTTTGAATTCAACAATTAATATCAATAAGAAATGAAATTCAAGATAAAAAACTCCATTGTTTGTTAAATCGAATGAATTCATGTTATAGATGATCCGTGGGCATTCTTTTCCTAACAAATATAGTCATTAATGATGAAGCAAAAGTTAATTACAAGGTTATTGCATGAAAAATAGTCCTGGTAACAATAAGAGGAGCCCCATTTACATGAGGTGATTAGAATATCTCGTCATTTAAGAATTAAACCTGTTCACATTTGAACGGAAAACAAACCATGATGAATGACTCCTTTGATTGACGGATTTAAATAGATTTAGAGTTTTAATGGTCTTTATACGTGTTTGATTTAATCAATATACTAGGTTGTTTAGCCACATGTGTTAATTTCATGATCAATGTGTCAAAAAGTGTGTTTGGAGTCAGAAGAGGAGCATTGCTAATGAGAAATGATGGAAGGCTGTCTCTAATTTTGAATTCAACAATTAATATCAATAGGAAATGAAATTCAAAATAAAGGACTCCATTGTTTCTTAAATCGAATGAATTCATGTTATAAATGCTCCGTGGGCATTCTTTTCATAACAAATATAGTCATGAATGATGAAGCAAAAGTTAATTACAACGTTATTGCATGAAAAATAGTCCTGGAAACAATAAGAGGAGCCCCATTTACATGAGGTGATTAGAATATCTCGTGATTTAAGAATTAAACCAATTTACATTTGTACAGAATGCAGACCATGATGAATGACTCCTTTGATTGACGGATTTAAATAGATTTATATTTTTAATGGACTTTATACTTGTTTGATTCAATCAATATACTAGGTTGTTGAGCCACATGTGTTAATTTCATGATCAATGTGTCAAAAAGTGTGTTTGGAGTCAGAAGACGAGCATTGCTAATGAGAAATGATGGAAGGCTGTCTCTAATTTTGAATTCAACAATTAATATCAATATGAAATGAAATTCAAGATAAAGGACTCCATTGTTTCTTAAATCGAATGAATTCATGTTATAAATGATCCGTGGGCATTCTTTTCATAACAAATATAGTCATGAATGATGAAGCAAAAGTTAATTACAAGGTTATTGCATGAAAAATAGTCCTGGAAACAATAAGAGGAGCCCCATTTACATGAGGTGATTAGAATATCTCGTGATTTAAGAATTAAACCTCTTCATATTTGAACGAAAAACAAACCATGATGAATGACTCCTTTGATTGACGGATTTAAATAGATTTAGAGTTTTAATGGTCTTTATACATGTTTGATTTAATCAATATACTAGGTTGTTTAGCCACATGTGTTAATTTCATGATCAATGTGTCAAAAAGTGTGTTTGGAGTCAGAAGAGGAGCATTGCTAATGAGAAATGATGGAAGGCTGTCTCTAATTTTGAATTCAACAATTAATATCAATAGGAAATGAAATTCAAAATAAAGGACTCCATTGTTTCTTAAATCGAATGAATTCATGTTATAAATGATCCGTGGGCATTCTTTTCATAACAAATATAGTCATGAATGATGAAGCAAAAGTTAATTACAACGTTATTGCATGAAAAATAGTCCTGGAAACAATAAAAGGAGCATCATTTACATGAGGTGATTAGAATGTCTCGTGATTTAAGAATTAAACCTGTTCACATTTCAACGGAATGCAAACCATGATGAATGTCTCCTTTGATTGACGGATTTAAATAGATTTAGAGTTTTAGCGGTCTTTATACTTGTTTGATTTAATCAATCTACTAGGTTATTTAGCCACATGTGTTAATTTCATGATCAATGTGTTAAAAAGTGTGTTCGGGGTCAGAAGAGGAGCATTGCTAATGAGAAATGATGGGAGGCTGTCTCTAACTTTGAATTAAACAATTAATATCAATAAGAAATGAAATTCAAGATCCAGCACTCCATTGTTTGTTAAATCGAATGAATTCATATTATACATGGTCCATCGGCATTTTTTCCATAATGAATATAGTCATTAAGGATGAAGCAAAATTTTATTTCAAGATTATTGCATGAAAAATAGTCCTCGTAACAATTAGAGGAGTCTAATTTACATGAATTGATTGGAATGTCTCTTGATTTAGGAATTAAACCAATTCACATGTGTACAGAATGCAGACCATGATGAATGACTCCTTTGATTGACGGATTTAAATCGATTTATATTTTTAATGGACTTTATGCTTGTTTGATTCAATCAATATACTAGGTTGTTGCGCCACATGTTTTAATTTTATGATCAATGTGTCAAAAAGTGTGTTTGGAGTCAAAAGAGGAGCATTGCTAATGAGAAATGATGGGAGGCTGTCTCTAATTTTGAATTCAACAATTAATATCTATAAGAAATGAAATTCAAGATAAAAAACTCCATTGTTTGTTAAATCGAATGAATTCATGTTATAAATGATCCATGGCAATTCTTTTCCTGACAAATATAGTCATTAATGATGAAGCAAAAGTTAATTACAAGGTTATTGCATGAAAAATAGTCCTGGTAAGAATAAGAGGAGCATCATTTACATGAGGTGATTAGAATATCTCGTGATTTAAGAATTAAACCTGTTCACATTTGAACGGAATACAACCCATGATGAATGACTCCTTTGATTGACGGATTTAAATAGATTTACAGTTTTAATGGTCTTTATACTTGTTTGATTTAATCAATATACTAGGTTGTTTAGCCACATGAGTTAATTTCATAATCAATGTGTCAAAAAGTGTGTTTGGAGTCAGAAGAGGAGCATTGCTAATGAGAAATGATGGGAGGCTGTCTCTAACTTTCAATTTAACAATTAATATTAATAAGAAATGAAATTCATGATCCAGGACTCCATTGTTTGTTAAATCGAATGAATTCATATTATACATGGTCCATCGGCATTTTTTCCATAATGAATATAGTCATTAAGGATGAAGCAAAATTTTATTTCAAGATTATTGCATGAAAAATAGTCCTGGTAACAATAAGAGGAGCCTAATTTACATGAGGTGGTTAAAATGTCTCGTGATTTAAGAATTAAACCAATTCACATTTGTACAGAATGCAGACCATGATGAATGACTCCTTTGATTGACGGATTTAAATAGATTTATATTTCTAATTGACTTTATACTTGTTTGATTCAATCAATATACTAGCTTGTTGGGCCACATGTTTTAATTTCATGATCAATGTGCGAAAAAGTGTGTCTGGAGTCAAAAGAGGAGCATTGCTAATGAGAAATGATGGGAGGCTGTCTCTAACTTTGAATTCAACAATTAATATCAATAAGAAATGAAATTCAAGATAAAGGACTCCAATGTTTGTTAAATCGAATGAATTCATGTTATAGATGATCCATGGGCATTCTTTTGATAACAAATATAGTCATTAATGATGAAGCAAAAGTTAATTCCAAGGTTATTTCATCAAAACTAGTCCTGGTAACAATAAGAGGAGCCTCATTTACATGAGGTAATTAGAATGTCTCGTGATTTAAGAATTAAACCAATTCACATTTGTACAGAATCCAGACCATGAAGATTGACTCCTTTGATTGACGAATTTAAATAGATTTATATTTTTAATAGACTTTATACTTGTTTGATTCAATCAATATACTAGGTTGTTGGGCCACATGTTTTAATTTCATGATCAATTTGTCAAAAAGTGTGTTTGGTGTCAAAAGAGGAGCATTGCTGATGAGAAATGATGGGAGACTGTCTCTAATTTTGAATTCAACAATTAATATCCATAAGAAATGAAATTCAAGATCCAGGACTCCATTGTTTGTTAAATCGAATGAATTCATATTATAGATGGTCCATCGGCATTTTTTCCATAATGAATATAGTCATTAAGGATGAAGCAAAATTTTATTTCAAGATTATGGCATGAAAAATAGTACTGGTAACAATAAGAGGAGCCTGATTTACATGAGGTGATTAGAATGTCTCGTGATTTAAGAATTAAACCAATTCACATTTGTACAGAATGCAGACCATGATGAATGACTCCTTTGATTGACGGATTTAAATAGATTTATATTTTTAATTAACTTTATACTTGTTTGATTCAATCAATATACTAGGTTGTTGCGCCACATGTTTTAATTTCATGATCAATGTGTGAAAAAGTGTGTTTGGAGTCAAAAGAGGAGCATTGCTAATGAGAAATGATGGGAAGTTGTCTCTAATTTTGAATTCAACAATTAATATCAATAAGAAATGAAATTCAAGATAAAAAACTCCATTGTTTGTTAAATCGAATGAATTCATATTATAGATGATCCATGGGCATTCTTTTCCTAACAAATATAGTCATTAATGATGAAGCAAAAGTTAATTACAAGGTTATTGGAAGAAAAATAGTCCTGGTAACAATAAGAGGAGCCTCATTTACATGAGGTGATTAGAATATCTCGTGATTTAAGAATTAAACCTGTTGACATTTGAACGGAATACAAACCATGATGAATGACTCCTTTGATTGACAGATTTAAATAGATTTAGAGTTTTAATGGTCTTTATACGTGTTTGATTTAATCAATATACTAGGTTGTTTAGCCACATGTGTTAATTTCATGATCAATGTGTCAAAAAGTGTGTTTGGAGTCAGAAGAGGAGCATTGCTAATGAGAAATGATGGGAGGATGTCTCTAACTTTGAATTCAACAATTAATATCAATAAGAAATGAAATTCAAGATCTAGGACTCCATTGTTTGTTAAATCGAATGAATTCATATTATACATGGTCCATCGGCATTTTTTCCATAATGAATATAGTCATTAAGGATGAAGCAAAATTTTATTTCAAGATTATTGCATGAAAAATAGTCCTGGTAACAATAAGAGGAGCCTAATTTACATGAGGTGATTAGAATGTCTCGTGATTTAGGAATTAAACCAATTCACATTTGTGCAGAATGCAGACCATGATGAATGACTCCTTTGATTGACGGATTTAAATAGATTTATATTTTTAATGGACTTTATACTTGTTTGATTCAATCGATATACTAGGTTGTTGCGCCACATGTTTTAATTTCATGATCAATGTGTGAAAAAGTGTGTTTGGAGGTAAAAGAGGAGCATTGCTAATGAGAAATGATGGGAGGCTGTCTCTAATTTTGAATTCAACAATTAATATCAATAAGAAATGAAATTCAAGGTAAAAAACTCCATTGTTTGTTAAATCGAATGAATTCATGTTATAGATGATCCGTGGGCATTCTTTTCCTAACAAATATAGTCATTAATGATGAAGCAAAAGTTAATTACAAGGTTATTGCATGAAAAATAGTCCTGGTAACAATAAGAGGAGCCCCATTTACATGAGGTGATTAGAATATCTCGTCATTTAAGAATTAAACCTGTTCACATTTGAACGGAAAACAAACCATGATGAATGACTCCTTTGATTGACGGATTTAAATAGATTTAGAGTTTTAATGGTCTTTATACGTGTTTGATTTAATCAATATACTAGGTTGTTTAGCCACATGTGTTAATTTCATGATCAATGTGTCAAAAAGTGTGTTTGGAGTCAGAAGAGGAGCATTGCTAATGAGAAATGATGGGAGGCTGTCTCTAACTTTGAATTCAAAAATTAATATCAATAAGAAATGAAATTCAAGATCCAGGACTCCATTGTTTGTTAAATCGAATGAATTCATATTATAGATGGTCCATCGGCATTTTTTCCATAATGAATATAGTCATTAAGGATGAAGCAAAATTTTATTTCAAGATTATTGCATGAAAAATAGTCCTGGTAACAATAAGAGGAGCCTAATTTACATGAGGTGATTAGAATGTATCGTGATTTAAGAATTAAACCAATTTACATTTGTACAGAATGCAGACCATGATGAATGACTCCTTTGATTGACGGATTTAAATAGATTTATATTTTTAATGGACTTTATACTTGTTTGATTCAATCAATATACTAGGTTGTTGAGCCACATGTTTTAATTTCATGATCAATGTGTCAAAAAGTGTTTTTGGAGTCAAAAGAGGAGCATTGCTAATGAGAAATGATGGAAGGCTGTCTCTAATTTTGAATTCAACAATTAATATCAATATGAAATGAAATTCAAGATAAAGGACTCCATTGTTTCTTAAATCGAATGAATTCATGTTATAAATGATCCGTGGGCATTCTTTTCATAACAAATATAGTCATGAATGATGAAGCAAAAGTTAATTACAACGTTATTGCATGAAAAATAGTCCTGGAAACAATAAGAGGAGCCCCATTTACATGAGGTGATTAGAATATCTCGTGATTTAAGAATTAAACCTGTTCATATTTGAACGGAAAACAAACCATGATGAATGACTCCTTTGATTGACGGATTTAAATAGATTTAGAGTTTTAATGGTCTTTATACATGTTTGATTTAATCAATATACTAGGTTGTTTAGCCACATGTGTTAATTTCATGATCAATGTGTCAAAAAGTGTGTTTGGAGTCAGAAGAGGAGCATTGCTAATGAGAAATGATGGAAGGCTGTCTCTAATTTTGAATTCAACAATTAATATCAATAGGAAATGAAATTCAAAATAAAGGACTCCATTGTTTCTTAAATCGAATGAATTCATGTTATAAATGATCCGTGGGCATTCTTTTCATAACAAATATAGTCATGAATGATGAAGCAAAAGTTAATTACAACGTTATTGCATGAAAAATAGTCCTGGAAACAATAAAAGGAGCATCATTTACATGAGGTGATTAGAATGTCTCGTGATTTAAGAATTAAACCTGTTCACATTTCAACAGAATGCAAACCATGATGAATGTCTCCTTTGATTGACGGATTTAAATAGATTTAGAGTTTTAGTGGTCTTTATACTTGTTTGATTTAATCAATCTACTAGGTTATTTAGCCACATGTGTTAATTTCATGATCAATGTGTTAAAAAGTGTGTTCAGGGTCAGAAGAGGAGCATTGCTAATGAGAAATGATGGGAGGCTGTCTCTAACTTTGAATTCAACAATTAATATCAATAAGAAATGAAATTCAAGATCCAGCACTCCATTGTTTGTTAAATCGAATGAATTCATATTATACATGGTCCATCGGCATTTTTTTCCATAATGAATATAGTCATTAAGGATGAAGCAAAATTTTTATTTCAAGATTATTGCATGAAAAATAGTCCTCGTAACAATTAGAGGAGTCTAATTTACATGAATTGATTAGAATGTCTCTTGATTTAAGAATTAAACCAATTCACATGTGTACAGAATGCAGACCATGATGAATGACTCCTTTGATTGACGGATTTAAATAGATTTATATTTTTAATGGACTTTATGCTTGTTTGATTCAATCAATATACTAGGTTGTTGCGCCACATGTTTTAATTTCATGATCAATGTGTCAAAAAGTGTGTTTGGAGTCAAAAGAGGAGCATTGCTAATGAGAAATGATGGGAGGCTGTCTCTAATTTTGAATTCAACAATTAATATCTATAAGAAATGAAATTCAAGATAAAAAACTCCATTGTTTGTTAAATCGAATGAATTCATGTTATAAATGATCCATGGCAATTCTTTTCCTGACAAATATAGTCATTAATGATGAAGCAAAAGTTAATTACAAGGTTATTGCATGAAAAATAGTCCTGGTAAGAATAAGAGGAGCATCATTTACATGAGGTGATTAGAATATCTCGTGATTTAAGAATTAAACCTGTTCACAGTTGAACAGAATACAACCCATGATGAATGACTCCTTTGATTGACGGATTTAAATAGATTTACAGTTTTAATGGTCTTTATACTTGTTTGATTTAATCAATATACTAGGTTGTTTAGCCACATGAGTTAATTTCATAATCAATGTGTCAAAAAGTGTGTTTGGAGTCAGAAGAGGAGCATTGCTAATGAGAAATGATGGGAGGCTGTCTCTAACTTTCAATTTAACAATTAATATTAATAAGAAATGAAATTCATGATCCAGGACTCCATTGTTTGTTAAATCGAATGAATTCATATTATACATGGTCCATCGGCATTTTTTCCATAATGAATGTAGTCATTAAGGATGAAGCAAAATTTTATTTCAAGATTATTGCATGAAAAATAGTCCTGGTAACAATAAGAGGAGCCTAATTTACATGAGGTGATTAGAATGTCTCGTGATTTAAGAATTAAACCAATTCACATTTGTACAGAATGCAGACCATGATGAATGACTCCTTTGATTGACGGATTTAAATAGATTTATATTTCTAATTGACTTTATACTTGTTTGATTCAATCAATATACTAGCTTGTTGGGCCACATGTTTTAATTTCATGATCAATGTGCGAAAAAGTGTGTCTGGAGTCAAAAGAGGAGCATTGCTAATGAGAAATGATGGGAGGCTGTCTCTAACTTTGAATTCAACAATTAATATCAATAAGAAATGAAATTCAAGATAAAGGACTCCAATGTTTGTTAAATCGAATGAATTCATGTTATAGATGATCCATGGGCATTCTTTTGATAACAAATATAGTCATTAATGATGAAGCAAAAGTTAATTCCAAGGTTATTTCATCAAAACTAGTCCTGGTAACAATAAGAGGAGCCTCATTTACATGAGGTAATTAGAATGTCTCGTGATTTAAGAATTAAACCAATTCACATTTGTACAGAATCCAGACCATGAAGATTGACTCCTTTGATTGACGAATTTAAATAGATTTATATTTTTAATAGACTTTATACTTGTTTGATTCAATCAATATACTAGGTTGTTGGGCCACATGTTTTAATTTCATGATCAATTTGTCAAAAAGTGTGTTTGGTGTCAAAAGAGGAGCATTGCTGATGAGAAATGATGGGAGGCTGTCTCTAATTTTGAATTCAACAATTAATATCCATAAGAAATGAAATTCAAGATCCAAGACTCCATTGTTTGTTAAATCGAATGAATTCATATTATAGATGGTCCATCGGCATTTTTTTCATAATGAATATAGTCATTAAGGATGAAGCAAAATTTTATTTCAAGATTATTGCATGAAAAATAGTACTGGTAACAATAAGAGGAGCCTGATTTACATGAGGTGATTAGAATGTCTCGTGATTTAAGAATTAAACCAATTCACATTTGTACAGAATGCAGACCATGATGAATGACTCCTTTGATTGACGGATTTAAATAGATTTATATTTTTAATTGACTTTATACTTGTTTGATTCAATCAATATACTAGGTTGTTGAGCCACATGTTTTAATTTCATGATCAATGTGTCAAAAAGTGTGTTTGTAGTCAAAAGAGGAGCATTGCTAATGAGAAATGATGGGAAGTCTGTAATTTTGAATTCAACAATTAATATCAATAAGAAATGAAATTCAAGATAAAAAACTCCATTGTTTGTTAAATCGAATGAATTCATGTTATAGATGATCCATGGGCATTCTTTTCCTAACAAATATAGTCATTAATGATGAAGCAAAAGTTAATTACAAGGTTATTGCAAGAAAAATAGTCCTGGTAACAATAAGAGGAGCCTCATTTACATGAGGTGATTAGAATATCTCGTGATTTAAGAATTAAACCTGTTGACATTTGAACGGAATACAAACCATGATGAATGACTCCTTTGATTGACAGATTTAAATAGATTTAGGGTTTTAATGGTCTTTATACGTGTTTGATTTAATCAATATACTAGGTTGTTTAGCCACATGTGTTAATTTCATGATCAATGTGTCAAAAAGTGTGTTTGGAGTCAGAAGAGGAGCATTGCTAATGAGAAATGATGGGAGGCTGTCTCTAACTTTGAATTCAACTATTAATATCAATAAGAAATGAAATTCAAGATCCAGGACTCCATTGTTTGTTAAATCGAATGAATTCATATTATACATGGTCCATCGGCATTTTTTCCATAATGAATATAGTCATTAAGGATGAAGCAAAATTTTATTTCAAGATTATTGCATGAAAAATAGTCCTGGTAACAATAAGAGGAGCCTAATTTACATGAGGTGATTAGAATGTCTCGTGATTTAAGAATTAAACCAATTCACATTTGTACAGAATGCAGACCATGATGAATGACTCCTTTGATTGACGGATTTAAATGGATTTATATTTCTAATTGACTTTATACTTGTTTGATTCAATCAATATACTAGCTTGTTGGGCCACATGTTTTAATTTCATGATCAATGTGCGAAAAAGTGTGTCTGGAGTCAAAAGAGGAGCATTGCTAATGAGAAATGATGGGAGGCTGTCTCTAACTTTGAATTCAACAATTAATATCAATAAGAAATGAAATTCAAGATAAAGGACTCCAATGTTTGTTAAATCGAATGAATTCATGTTATAGATGATCCATGGGCATTCTTTTGATAACAAATATAGTCATTAATGATGAAGCAAAAGTTAATTCCAAGGTTATTTCATCAAAACTAGTCCTAGTAACAATAAGAGGAGCCTTATTTACATGAGGTAATTAGAATGTCTCGTGATTTAAGAATTAAACCAATTCACATTTGTACAGAATGCAGACCATGATGAATGACTCCTTTGATTGATGGATTTAAATAGATTTATATTTTTAATGGACTTTATACTTGTTTGATTCAATCAATATACTAGGTTGTTGAGCCACATGTTTTAATTTCATGATCAATGTGTCAAAAAGTGTGTTTGGAGTCAAAAGAGGAGCATTGCTAATGAGAAATGATGGAAGGCTGTCTCTAATTTTGAATTCAACAATTAATATCAATATGAAATGAAATTCAAGATAAAGGACTCCATTGTTTCTTAAATCGAATGAATTCATGTTATAAATGATCTGTGGGCATTCTTTTCATAACAAATATAGTCATGAATGATGAAGCAAAAGTTAATTACAACGTTATTGCATGAAAAATAGTCCTGGAAACAATAAGAGGAGCCCCATTTACATGAGGTGATTAGAATATCTCGTGATTTAAGAATTAAACCTGTTCATATTTGAACGGAAAACAAACCATGATGAATGACTCCTTTGATTGACAGATTTAAATAGATTTAGAGTTTTAATGGTCTTTATACATGTTTGATTTAATCAATATACTAGGTTGTTTAGCCACATATGTTAAATTTCATGATCAATGTGTCAAAAAGTGTGTTTGGAGTCAGAAGAGGAGCATTGCTAATGAGAAATGATGGAAGGCTGTCTCTAATTTTTGAATTCAACAATTAATATCAATAGGAAATGAAATTCAAAATAAAGGACTCCATTGTTTCTTAAATCGAATGAATTCATGTTATAAATGATCCGTGGGCATTCTTTTCATAACAAATATAGTCATGAATGATGAAGCAAAAGTTAATTACAACGTTATTGCATGAAAAATAGTCCTGGAAACAATAAAAGGAGCATCATTTACATGAGGTGATTAGAATGTCTCGTGATTTAAGAATTAAACCTGTTCACATTTCAACGGAATGCAAACCATGATGAATGTCTCCTTTGATTGACGGATTTAAATAGATTTAGAGTTTTGGTGGTCTTTATACTTGTTTGATTTAATCAATCTACTAGGTTATTTAGCCACATGTGTTAATTTCATGATCAATGTGTTAAAAAGTGTGTTCGGGGTCAGAAGAGGAGCATTGCTAATGAGAAATGATGGGAGGCTGTCTCTAACTTTGAATTCAACAATTAATATCAATAAGAAATGAAATTCAAGATCCAGCACTCCATTGTTTGTTAAATCGAATGAATTCATATTATACATGGTCCATCGGCATTTTTTCCATAATGAATATAGTCATTAAGGATGAAGCAAAATTTTATTTCAAGATTATTGCATGAAAAATAGTCCTCGTAACAATTAGAGGAGTCTAATTTACATGAATTGATTAGAATGTCTCTTGATTTAAGAATTAAACCAATTCACATGTGTACAGAATGCAGACCATGATGAATGACTCCTTTGATTGACGGATTTAAATAGATTTATATTTTTAATGGACTTTATGCTTGTTTGATTCAATCAATATACTAGGTTGTTGCGCCACATGTTTTAATTTCATGATCAATGTGTCAAAAAGTGTGTTTGGAGTCAAAAGAGGAGCATTGCTAATGAGAAATGATGGGAGGCTGTCTCTAATTTTGAATTCAACAATTAATATCTATAAGAAATGAAATTCAAGATAAAAAACTCCATTGTTTGTTAAATCGAATGAATTCATGTTATAAATGATCCATGGCAATTCTTTTCCTGACAAATATAGTCATTAATGATGAAGCAAAATTTAATTACAAGGTTATTGCATGAAAAATAGTCCTGGTAAGAATAAGAGGAGCATCATTTACATGAGGTGATTAGAATATCTCGTGATTTAAGAATTAAACCTGTTCACATTTGAACGGAATACAACCCATGATGAATGACTCCTTTGATTGACGGATTTAAATAGATTTACAGTTTTAATGTTCTTTATACTTGTTTGATTTAATCAATATACTAGGTTGTTTAGCCACATGAGTTAATTTCATAATCAATGTGTCAAAAAGTGTGTTTGGAGTCAGAAGAGGAGCATTGCTAATGAGAAATGATGGGAGGCTGTCTCTAACTTTCAATTCAACAATTAATATCAATAAGAAATGAAATTCATGATCCAGGACTCCATTGTTTGTTAAATCGAATGAATTCATATTATACATGGTCCATCGGCATTTTTTCCATAATGAATATAGTCATTAAGGATGAAGCAAAATTTTATTTCAAGATTATTGCATGAAAAATAGTCCTGGTAACAATAAGAGGAGCCTAATTTACATGAGGTGATTAGAATGTCTCGTGATTTAAGAATTAAACCAATTCACATTTGTACAGAATGCAGACCATGATGAATGACTCCTTTGATTGACGGATTTAAATAGATTTATATTTCTAATTGACTTTATACTTGTTTGATTCAATCAATATACTAGCTTGTTGGGCCACATGTTTTAATTTCATGATCAATGTGCGAAAAAGTGTGTCTGGAGTCAAAAGAGGAGCATTGCTAATGAGAAATGATGGGAGGCTGTCTCTAACTTTGAATTCAACAATTAATATCAATAAGAAATGAAATTCAAGATAAAGGACTCCAATGTTTGTTAAATCGAAAGAATTCATGTTATAGATGATCCATGGGCATTCTTTTGATAACAAATATAGTCATTAATGATGAAGCAAAAGTTAATTCCAAGGTTATTTCATCAAAACTAGTCCTGGTAACAATAAGAGGAGCCTCTTTTACATGAGGTAATTAGAATGTCTCGTGATTTAAGAATTAAACCAATTCACATTTGTACAGAATCCAGACCATGAAGATTGACTCCTTTGATTGACGAATTTAAATAGATTTATATTTTTAATAGACTTTATACTTGTTTGATTCAATCAATATACTAGGTTGTTGGGCCACATGTTTTAATTTCATGATCAATTTGTCAAAAAGTGTGTTTGGTGTCAAAAGAGGAGCATTGCTGATGAGAAATGATGGGAGGCTGTCTCTAATTTTGAATTCAACAATTAATATCCATAAGAAATGAAATTCAAGATCCAGGACTCCATTGTTTGTTAAGTCGAATGAATTCATATTATAGATGGTCCATCGGCATTTTTTCCATAATGAATATAGTCATTAAGGATGAAGCAAAATTATATTTCAAGATTATGGCATGAAAAATAGTACTGGTAACAATAAGAGGAGCCTGATTTACATGAGGTGATTAGAATGTCTCGTGATTTAAGAATTAAACCAATTCACATTTGTACAGAATGCAGACCATGATGAATGACTCCTTTGATTGACGGATTTAAATAGATTTATATTTTTAATTGACTTTATACTTGTTTGATTCAATCAATATACTAGGTTGTTGAGCCACATGTTTTAATTTCATGATCAATGTGTCAAAAAGTGTGTTTGTAGTCAGAAGAGGAGCATTGCTAATGAGAAATGATGGAAGGCTGTCTCTAATTTTGAATTCAACAATTAATATCAATATGAAATGAAATTCAAGATAAAGGACTCCATTGTTTCTTAAATCGAATGAATTCATGTTATAAATGATCCGTGGGCATTCTTTTCATAACAAATATAGTCATGAATGATGAAGCAAAAGTTAATTACAACGTTATTGCATGAAAAATAGTCCTGGAAACAATAAAAGGAGCATCATTTACATGAGGTGATTAGAATATCTCGTGATTTAAGAATTAAACCTGTTCACATTTCAACGGAATGCAAACCATGATGAATTTAAATAGATTTAGAGTTTTAATGGTCTTTATACTTGTTTGATTTAATCAATATACTAGGTTATTTAGCCACATGTGTTAATTTCATGATCAATGTGTTAAAAAGTGTGTTCGGGGTCAAAAGAGGAGCATTGCTAATGAGAAATGATGGGAGGCTGTCTCTAACTTTGAATTCAACAATTAATATCAATAAGAAATGAAATTCAAGATCCAGCACTCCATTGTTTGTTAAATTGAATGAATTCATATTATACATGGTCCATCGGCATTTTTTCCATAATGAATATAGTCACTAGGGATGAAGTAAAATTTTATTTCAAGATTATTGCATGAAAAATAGTCCTCGTAACAATTAGAAGAGCCTAATTTACATGAATTAATTAGAATGTCTCTCGATTTAAGAATTAAACCAATTCACATGTGTACAGAATGCAGACCATGATGAATGACTCCTTTGATTAACGGATTTAAATAGATTTATATTTTTAATGGACTTTATGCTTGTTTGATTCAATCAATATACTAGGTTGTTGCGCCACATGTTTTAATTTCATGATCAATGTGTCAAAAAGTGTGTTTGGAGTCAATAGAGGAGCATTGCTAATGAGAAATGATGGGAGGCTGTCTCTAATTTTGAATTCAACAATTAGTATCTAGAATAAATGAATTTCAAGATAAAAAAACTCCATTGTTTGTTAAATCGAATGAATTCAGGTTATAAATGATCCATAGGCATTCTTTTCCTAACAAATATAGTCATTAATGATGAAGCAAAAGTTAATTACAAGGTTATTGCATGAAAAATAGTCCTGGTAAGAATAAGAGGAGTGCCATTTACATGAGGTGATTAGAATATCTCGTGATTTAAGAATTAAACCTGTTCACATTTGAACGGAATACAACCCATGATGAATGACTCCTTTGATTGACGGATTTAAATAGATTTACAGTTTTAATGTTCTTTATACTTGTTTGATTTAATCAATATACTAGGTTGTTTAGCCACATGAGTTAATTTCATAATCAATGTGTCAAAAAGTGTGTTTGGAGTCAGAAGAGGAGCATTGCTAATGAGAAATGATGGGAGGCTGTCTCTAACTTTCAATTTAACAATTAATATTAATAAGAAATGAAATTCATGATCCAGGACTCCATTGTTTGTTAAATCGAATGAATTCATATTATACATGGTCCATCGGCATTTTTTCCATAATGAATATAGTCATTAAGGATGAAGCAAAATTTTATTTCAAGATTATTGCATGAAAAATAGTCCTGGTAACAATAAGAGGAGCCTGATTTACATAAGGTGATTAGAATGTCTCGTGATTTAAGAATTAAACCAATTCACATTTGTACAGAATGCAGACCATGATGAATGACTCCTTTGATTGACGGATTTAAATAGATTTATATTTCTAATGGACTTTATACTTGTTTGATTCAATCAATATACTAGGTTGTTGCACCACATGTTTTAATTTCATGATCAATGTGTGAAAAAGTATGTTTGGAGTCAAAAGAGGAGCATTTCTAATGAGAAATGATGGAAGGCTGTCTCTAATTTTGAATTCAACAATTAATATCGATATGAAATGAAATTCAAGATAAAAGACTCCATTGTTTCTTAAATCGAATGAATTCATGTTATAGATGATCAGTGGGCATTCTTTTCATAACAAATATAGTCATTAATGATGAAGCAAAAGTTAATTACAAGGTTATTGCATGAAAAATAGTCCTGGTAACAATAAAAGGAGCCTCATTTACATGAGGTGATTAGAATCTCTCGTGATTTAAGAATTAAACCAATTCACATTTGTACAGAATGCAGACCATGATGAATGACTCCTTTGATTGATGGATTTAAATAGATTTATATTTTTAATGGACTTTATACTTGTTTCATTCAATCAATATACTAGGTTGTTGAGCCACATGTTTTAATTTCATGATCAATGTGTCAAAAAGTGTGTTCGGGGTCAAAAGATGAGCATTGCTAATGAGAAATGATGGGAGGCTGTCTCTAACTTTGAATTCAACAATTAATATCAATAAGAAATGAAATTCAAGATAAAGGACTCCATTGTTTGTTAAATCGAATGAATTCATGTTATAGATGATCCATGGGCATTCTTTTGATAACAAATATAGTCATTAATGATGAAGCAAAAGTTAATTTCAAGGTTATTTCATCAAAAATAGTCCTGGTAACAATAAGAGGAGCCTCATTTACATGAGGTGATTAGAATGTCTCGTGATTTAAGAATTTAACCAATTCACATTTGCACAGAATCCAGACCATGAAGATTGACTCCTTTGATTGACGAATTTAAATAGATTTATATTTTTAATGGACTTTATACTTGTTTGATTCAATCAATATACTAGGTTGTTGGGCCACATGTTTTAATTTCATGATCAATTTGTCAAAAAGTGTGTTTGGTGTCAAAAGAGGAATATTGCTAATGAGAAATGATGGGAGGTTGTCTCTAATTTTGAATTCAACAATTAATATCAATAAGAAATGAAATTCAAGATCCACGACTCCATTGTTTGTTAAATCGAATGAATTCATATTCTAGATGGCCAACGGCATTTTTTCCATAATGAATATAGTCATTAAGGATGAAACAAAATTTTATTTCAAGATTATGGCATGAAAAATAGTACTGGTAACAATAAGAGGAGCCTGATTTACATGAGGTGATTAGAATGTCTCGTGATTTAAGGATTAAACCAAAATTTTATTTCAAGATTATTGCATGAAAAATAGTCCTCGTAACAATTGGAGGAGCCTAATTTACATGAATTGATTAGAATGTCTATTGATTTAAGAATTAAACCAATTCACATTTGTACAGAATGCAGACCATGATGAATGACTCCTTTGATTGACGGATTTAAATAGATTTATATTTTTAATTGACTTTATACTTGTTTGATTCAATCAATATACTAGGTTGTTGCGCCACATGTTTTAATTTCATGATCAATGAGTGAAAAAGTGTGTTTGGAGTCAAAAGAGGAGCATTGCTAATGAGAAATGATGGGGGTTGTCTCTAATCTTGAATTCAACAATTAATATCAATAAGAAATGAAATTCAAGATAAAAAACTCCATTGTTTGTTAAATCGAATGAATTCATGTTATAGATGATCCATGGGCATTCTTTTCCTAACAAATATAGTCATTAATGATGAAGCAAAAGTTAATTACAAGGTTATTGCATGAAAAGTAGTCCTGGTAACAATAAGAGGAGCCTCATTTACATGAGGTGATTAGAATATCTTGTGATTTAAGAATTAAACCTGTTGACATTTGAATGGAATACAAACCATGATGAATGACTCCTTTTATTGACGGATGTAAATAGATTTAGAGTTTTAATGGTCTTTATACGTGTTTGATTTAATCAATATACTAGGTTGTTTAGCCACATGTGTTAATTTCATGATCAATGTGTGAAAAAGTGTGTTTGGAGTCATAAGAGGAGCATTGCAAATGAGAAATGATGGGAGGCTGTCTCTAACTTTGAATTCAACAATTAATATCAATAAGAAATGAAATTCAAGATCCAGGACTCCATTGTTTGTTAAATCGAATGAATTCATATTATAGATGCTCCATCGGCATTTTTTCCATAATGAATATAGTCATTAAGGAAGAAGCAAAATTTTATTTCAAGATTATTGCATGAAAAATAGTCCTGGTAACAATAAGAGGAGCCTAATTTACATGAGGTGATTAGAATGTATCGTGATTTAAGAATTGAACCAATTCACATTTGTACAGAATGCAGACCATGATGAATGACTCCTTTGATTGACGGATTTAAATAGATTTATATTTTTAATGGACTTTATACTTGTTTGATTCAATCAATATACTAGGTTGTTGAGCCACATGTTTTAATTTCATGATCAATGTGTCAAAAAGTGTGTTCGGGGTCAGAAGATGAGCATTGCTAATAAGAAATGATGGGAGGCTGTCTCTAACTTTGAATTCAACAATTAATATCAATAAGAAATGAAATTCAAGATAAAGGACTCCATTGTTTGTTAAATCGAATGAATTCATGTTATAGATGATCCAAGGGCATTCTTTTCATAACAAATATAGTCATTAATGATGAAGCAAAAGTTAATTATAAGGTTATTGCATGAAAAATAGTCCTGGTAACAATAAGAGGAGCCTCATTTACATGAGGTGATTAGAATGTCTCGTGATTTAAGAATTAAACCTGTTCACATTTGTACAGAATGCAATCCATGATGAATGACTCCTTTGACTGACGGATTTAAATAGATTTAGAGTTTTAATGGTCTTTATACTTGTTTGATTTAATCAATATACTAGGTTGTTTAGCCACATGTGTTAATTTCATAATCAATGTGTCAAAAAGTGTGTTTGGGGTCAGAAGAGGAGCATTGCTAATGAGAAATGATGGGAGGCTATCTCTAACTTTGAATTCAACAATTAATATCTATAAGAAATGAAATTCAAGATAAAAAACTCCATTGTTTGTTAAATCGAATGAATTCATGTTATAGATGATCCATGGGCATTCTTTTGCTAACAAAAATAGTCATTAATGATGAAGTAAAAGTTAATTACAAGGTTATTGCATGAAAAATAGTCCTGGTAAGAATAAGAGGAGCCTCATTTACATGAGGTGATTAGAATATCTCGTGATTTAAGAATTAAACCTGTTCACATTTGAACGGAATACAACCCATGATGAATGACTCCTTTGATTGACGGATTTAAATAGATTTAGAGTTTTAATGGTCTTTATACTTGTTTGATTTAATCAATATACTAGGTTGTTTAGCAACATGAGTTAATTTCATAATCAATGTGTCAAAAAGTGTGTTTGGAGTCAGAAGAGGAGCATTGCTAATGAGAAATGATGGGAGGCTGTCTCTAACTTTCAATTCAACAATTAATATCAATAAGAAATGAAATTCATGATCCAGGACTCCATTGTTTGTTAAATCGAATGAATTCATATTATACATGGTCCATCCGCATTTTTTCCATAATGAATATAGTCATTAAGGATGAAGCAAAATTTTATTTCAAGATTATTGCATGAAAAATAGTCCTGGTAACAATAAGAGGAGCCTCATTTACATGAGGTGATTAGAATGTATCGTGATTTAAGAATTAAACCTGTTCACATTTGTACATAATGCAGACCATGATAAATGACTCCTTTGATTGACGGATTTAAATAGATTTATATTATTAATGGACTTTATACTTGTTTGATTCAACCAATATACTAGGTTGTTGCGCCACATGTTTTAATTTCACGATCAATGTGTCAAAAAGTGTGTTTGGAGTCAAAAGAGGAGCATTGCTAATGAGAAATGATGGAAGGCTGTTTCTAATTTTGAATTCAACAATTAATATCAATATGAAATGAAATTCAAGATAAAGGACTCCATTGTTTCTTAAATCAAATGAATTCATGTTATAGATGATCCGTGGGCATTCTTTTCATAACAAATATAGTCATTAATGATGAAGCAAAAGTTAATTACAAGGTTATTGCATGAAAAATAGTCCTGGTAACAATAAGAGGAGCCTTATTTACATGAGGTGATTAGAATGTCTCATTATTTAAGAATTAAGCCTGTTCACATTTGAACGGAATGCAAACCATGATGAAAGACTCGTTTGATTGAGGGATTTAAATAAATTTAGAACTTTAATGGTCTTTATATTTGTTTGATTTAATCAATATACTAGGTTGTTTAGCCACATCTGTTAATTTCATGATAAAAGTGTCAAAAAGTGTGTTTGGAGTCAAAAGAGGAGCATTGCTAATGAGAAATGATGGGAGGCTGTCTCTAATTTTGAATTCAACAATTAATATCAATAAGAAATGAAATTCAAGATCCAGGACTCCATTGTTTGTTAAATCGAATGAATTCATATTATAGATGGTCCATCGGCATTCTTTCCATAATGAATATAGTCATTAAGGATGAACCAAAATTTTATTTCAAGATTATTGCATGAAAAATAGTCCTGGTAACAATAGGAGGAGCCTAATTTACATGAGGTGATTAGAATGTCTCGAGATTTAAGAATGAAACCAATTCACATTTGTACAGAATGCAGACCATGATAAACGACTCCTTTGATTGATGGATTTAAATAGATTTATATTTTTAATGGACTTTATACTTGTTTGATTCAATCAATATACTAGGTTGTTGAGCCACATGTTTTAATTTCATGATCAATGTGTGAAAAAGTGTGTTTGGAGTCATAAGAGGAGCATTGCTAATGAGAAATGATGGGAGGCTGTCTCTAATTTTGAATTCAACAATTATTATCAATAAGAAATGAAATTCAAGATAAAGGACTCCATTGTTTGTTAAATCGAATGAATTGATGTTATAGATGATCCATGGGCATTCTTTTACTAACAAATATAGTCATTAATGATGAAGCAAAAGTTAATTACAAGGTTATTGTATGAAAAATAGTCCTGGTAACAATAAGAGGAGCCTCATTTACATGAGGTGATTAGAATGTCTCGTGATTTAAGAATTAAACCTGATCACATTTGAACGGAATGCAAACCATGATGAATGACTCCTTTGATTGACGGATTTCAATAGATTTAGAGTTTGAATGGTCTTTATACTTGTTTGATTTAATAAATATACTAGGTTGTTTAGCCACATGTGTTAATTTCATGATCAAAGTGTCAAAAAGCGTGTATGGAGTCAAAAGAGGAGCATTGGTAATGAGAAATGATGGGAGGCTGTCTCTAATTTTGAATTCAGCAATTAATATCAATAAGTAATGAAATTCAAGATCTAGGACTCCATTGTTTGTTAAATCGAATGAATTCATATTATAGATGATCCATTGGCATTCTTTCCATAATGAATATAGTCATTAAGGATGAAGCAAAATTTTATTTCAAGATTATTGCAAGAAAAATAGTCCTGGTAATAATAAGAGGAGCATAATTTACATAAGGTGATTAGAATGTCTCGTGATTTAAGAATTAAACCAATTCACATTTGTACAGAATGCAGAACATTATGAATGACTCCTTTGATTTATGGATTTAAATAGATTTATATTTTTAATGGACATTATACTTGTTTGATTCAATCAATATACTAGGTTGTTGAGCCACATGTTTTAATTTCATGATCAATGTGTCAAAATGTGTGTTTGGAGTCAAAAGAGGAGCATTGCTAATGAGAAATGATGGGAGGCTGTCTCTAATTTTGAATTCAACAATTAATATCAATAAGAAATGAAATTCAAGATGAAGGACTCCATTGTTTGTTAAATCGAATGAATTCATGTTATAGATGATCCATGGGCATTCTTTTCATAACAAATATAGTCATTAATGATCAAGCAAAAGTTAATTACAAGGTTATTGTATGAAAAATAGTCCTGGTAACAATAAGAGGAGCCTCATTTACATGAGGTGATTAGAATGTCTCGTGATTTAAGAATTAAACCTGTTCACATTTGAACAGAATGCAAACCATGATGAATGACTCCTTTGATTGACGGATTTAAATAGATTTAGAGTTTGAATGGTCTTTATTCTTGTTTGATTTAATGAATATACTAGGTTGTTTAGCCACATGTGTTAATTTCATGATCAATGTGTCAAAAAGTGTGTTTGGAGTCAAAAGTGGAGCATTGCTAATGAGAAATGACGGGAGGCTGTCTCTAATTTTGAATTCAACAATTAGTTTCAATAAGAAATGAAATTCAAGATCCAGGACTCCATTGTTTGTTAAATCGAATGAATTCATATTATAGATGGTCCATCGCCATTTTTTCCATAATGAATATAGTCATCAAGGATGAAGCAAAATTTTATTTCAAGATTATTGCATGAAAAATAGTCCTGGTAACAATAGGAGGAGCCTCATTTACATGAGGTGATTAGAATATCTCGTGATTTAAGAATTAAATCTGTTCACATTTGAACGGAATGCAAACCATGATGAAAGACTCGTTTGATTGAGGGATTTAAATAAATTTAGAACTTTAATGGTCTTTATATTTGTTTGATTTAATCAATATACTAGGTTGTTTAGCCACATCTGTTAATTTCATGATAAAAGTGTCAAAAAGTGTGTTTGGAGTCAAAAGAGGAGCATTGCTAATGAGAAATGATGGGAGGCTGTCTCTAATTTTGAATTCAACAATTAATATCAATAAGAAATGAAATTCAAGATCCAGGACTCCATTTTTTGTTAAATCGAATGAATTCATATTATAGATGGTCCATCGGCATTCTTTCCATAATGAATATAGTCATTAAGGATGAAGCAAAATTTTATTTCCAAATTATTGCAAGAAAAATAGTCCTGGTAATAATAAGAGGAGCATAATTTACATGAGGTGACTAGAATGTCTCGTGATTTAAGAATTAAACCAATTCACATTTGTACAGAATGCAGAACATTATGAATGACTCCTTTGATTTACGGATTTAAATAGATTTATATTTTTAATGGACATTATACTTGTTTGATTTAATCAATATACTAGGTTGTTGAGCCACATGTTTTAATTTCATGATCAATGTGTCAAAAAATGTGTTTGGAGTCAAAAAAGGAGCATTGCTAATGAGAAATGATGGGAGGCTGTCTCTAATTTTGAATTCATCAATTAATATCAATAAGAAATGAAATTCAAGATGACGGACTCCATTGTTTGTTAAATCGAATGAATTCATGTTATAGATGATCCATGGGCATTCTTTTCATAACAAATATAGTCATTAATGGTGAAGCAAAAGTTAATTACAAGATTATTGCATGAAAAAAGTCTTGGTAACAATAAGAGGAGCCTCATTTACATGAGGTGATAAGAATGTCTCGTGATTTAAGAATTAAACCTGTTCACATTTGAACGGAATGCAAACCATGATGAATGACTCCTTTGATTGACGGATTTAAATAAATTCAGAGTTTTAATGGTCTTTATACTTGTTTGATTTAATCAATATACTAGGTTGTTTAGCCACATGTGTTAATTTCATGATCAAAGTGTCAAAAAGTGTGTTTGGAGTCAAAAGAGGAGCATTGCTAATGAGAAATCATGGGAGGCTGTCTCTAATTTTGAATTCAACAATTAATATCAATAAGAAAATGAAATTCAAGATCCAGGACTCCATTGTTTGTTAAATCAAATGAATTCATGTTATAGATGGTCCATCGGCATTCTTTCCATAATGAATATAGTCATTAAGGATGAAGCAAAATTTAATTTCAAGATTATTGCATGAAAAATAGTCCTGGTAACAATAAGAGGAGCCTAATTTACATGAGGTGATTAGAATGTCTTATGATTTAAGAATTAAACCAATTCGCATTTGTACAGAATGCAGACCATGATGAATGACTCCTTTGATTGAGGGATTTAAATAGATTTATATTTTTAATGGACTTTATACTTGTTTCATTCAATCAATATACTAGGTTGTTGAGCCACATGTTTTAATTTCATGATCAATGTGTCAAAAAATATATTTGGAGTCAAAAGAGGAGCATTGCTAATGAGAAATGATGGGAGGCTATCTCTAATTTTGAATTCAACAATTAATATCAATAAGAAATGAAATTCAAGATGAAGGACTCCATTGTTTGTTAAATCGAATGAATTCATGTTATAAATGATCCATGGGCATTCTTTTCATAACAACTATAGTCATTAAGGATGAATTAAAAGTTAATTACAATATTATTGCATGAAAAAAAGTCCTGGTAATAATAAGAGGAGCCTCATTTACATGAGCTAATTAGAATGTCTCATGATTTAAGAATTAAACCTGTTCCCATGTGAACGGAATGCAAACCATGATGAATAACTCCTTTGATTGTCGGATTTTAAATAGATTTAGAGTTTTAATGGTCTTTATACTTGTTTGATTTAATCAATATACTAGGTTTATTGAGCCACATGTGTGAATTTCATGAACAATGTGTCAAAAAGTGTGTTTGGAGTCAAAAAAGGAGAGCTTTGCTAATGAGAAATGATGGGAGGCTGTCTCTAATTTTGAATTCAACAATTAATATCAATAAGAAATAAAATTCAAGATCCAGGACTCCATTGTTTGTTAAATTGCATGAATTCATGTTATAGATGGTCCATGGGCATTTTTTTCCATAATGAATATAGTCATTAAGGATGAAGCAAAATTTTTTATTTAAAGATTATTGCATGAAAAAAAAAGTCCTGGGTAACAATAAGAGGAGTCTAATTTACATGAGGTGAATAGAATGCCTTGTGATTTAAGAATTTAAACCAATTCGCATTTGCATAGAATCCAGACCATGATGAATGACTCCTTTGATTAACAGATTTAAAGAGATTTATATTTTTAATGGACTTCATACTTGTTTGATTCAATCAATATACTAGGTTGTTGAGGCACATGTTTTAATTTCATGATCAATGTGTTAAAAAATGTGTTTGGAGTCAAAAGAGGAGCATTGCTAATGAGAAATGATGGGAGGCTGTCTCTAATTTTGAATTCAACAATTAATATCAATAAGAAATGAAATTCAAGATGAAGGACTCCATTGTTTGTTAAAATCGAATGAATTCATGTTATATATATGGTCTATGGGCATTTTCTTCATGACAAATATCGTCATTTAGGATGAACCAAAATTTAAATTTCAAGGTTATTGCATGAAAAAAGTCCTGGTAACAATAAGAGAGAGCCTAATTCACATGAGGCGATTAGAATATCTCGTCATTTAATAATTAAACCTGTTCACATTTGAACGAAATGCAAACCATGATGAATAACTCCTTTGATTGACGGATTTAAATATAGATTTAGAGTTTTAATGGTCTTTATACTTGTTTGATTTAAATCAAATTCAAGATCCAGGACTCCATTGTTTGATAAATTGCATGAATTCATGTTACAGATGGTCTATGGGCATGTTCTTCATGACGAATATTGTCATTAAGGATGAACCAAAATTCAATTTCAAGGTTATTGCATGAAAAAAGTCCTGGTAACAATAAGAGGAGCCTAATTCACATGAGGCGATTAGAATCTCTCGTCATTTAATAATTAAACATGTTCACATTTGAACGGAATGCAAGCCATGATGAATAACTCCTTTGATTGACGGATTTAAATAGATTTAGAGTTTTAATGGTCTTTTATACTTGTTTGATTTAATCAATATACTAGGTTGTGGAGCCACGTGTGTTAATTTCACGATCAATGTGTCAAAAAGTGTGTTTGGAGTCAAAAGAGGAGCTTTGCTAATGAGAAATGAAGGGAGGCTGTCTCTAATTTTTGAATTCAACAATTAATATCAATAAGAAATAAAATTCAAGCTCCAGGACTCCATTGTTTGTTAAATTGCATGAATTCATGTTATAAAATGGTCCATGGGCATTTTTTTTTCCATAATGAATATAGTCATTAAGGATGAAGCAAAATTTAATTTCAAGGTTATTGCATGAAAAATAATCCTGGTAACAATAAGAGGAGCCTAATTTACATTAGGAGATTAGAATGTCTCGTGATTGAAGAATTAAACCGTTTCACATTTGTACAAAATACAAACCATTATGAATGACTCCTTTGATTGATGAATTTAAATAGATTTAGAGTTTTAATTGTCTTTATACTTGTTTGATTCAATCAATATACTAGGTTGTTCAGCCACATGTGTTAATTTCATGATCAATGTGTCAAAAAGTGTGTTTGGAGTCAAAAGAGGAGCATTGCTAATGATAAATGATGGGAGGCTGTCTCTAATTTTGAATTCAACAATTAATATCAATAAGAAAAGAAATTCAAGATCCAGGACTCCATAGTTTGTTAAATCGAATGAATTCATATTATAGATGGTCCATCGGCTTTTTTTTTCCATAATGAATAAAGTCATTAAAGGATGAAGCAAAATTTTATTTCAAGATTATTGCATGAAAAATAGTCCTGGTAACAATAAGAGGAGCCTAATTTACATGAGGTGAATAGAATGCCTCGTGATTTAAGAATTAAACCAATTCGCATTTGCACAGAATGTAGATCATGATGAATGACTCCTTTGATTGACGGATTTAAATGGATTATATTTTTAATGGACTTCATACTTGTTTGATTCAATCAATATACTAGGTTGTTGAGCCATATGTTTTAATTTCATGATCAATGTGTCAAAAAATGTGTTTGGAGTCAAAAGAGGAGCATTGCTAATGAGAAATGATGGGAGGCTGTCTCTAATTTTGAATTCAACAATTAATATCAATAAGAAATGAAATTCAAGATGAAGGACTCCATTGTTTCTTAAATCGAATGAATTCATGTTATAGATGGTCTATGGGCATTTTTCCGATAATGAATATAGTCATTAAGGATGAAGCAAAATTTAATTTCAAGGTTATTGCATGAAAAATAGTCCTGGTAAAAATAAGAGGAGCCCAATTTACATGAGGAGATTAGAATGTCTCGTGATTTAAGAATTAAACCGTTTCACATTTGTACAAAATACAAACCATTATGAATGACTCCTTTGATTGATGGATTTTAATAGAATTAGAGTTTTAATTGTCTTTACACTTGTTTGATTCAATCAATATACTAGGTTATTTAGCCACATGTGTTAATTTCATGATCAATGTGTCAAAAAGTGTGTTTCGAGTCAAAAGAGGAGCTTTGCTAATGAGAAATGATGGCAGGCTGTCTCTAATTTTGAATTCAACAATTAATATCAATAAGAAATGAAATTCAAGTTCCAAGACTCCATTGTTTGTTAAATCGAATGAATTCATGTTATAGATGGTCCACGGGCATTTTTCCCATAATGAATATAGTCATTAAGGATGAAGCAAAATTTAATTTCAAGGTTATTGCATGAAAAATAGTCCTGGTAACAATAACAGGAGCCTAATTTACATGAGGTGAGTAGAATGTCTCGTGATTTAAGAATTAAACCAATTCCCATTTGTACAGAATGCAAACCATGATGAATGACTCCTTTGATTGACGGATTTAAATAGATTTATATTTTTAATGGACTTTATACTTGTTTGATTCAATCAATATACTAGGTTATTGAGCCACATGTTTTAATTTCATGATCAATGTGTCAAAAAGTGTGTTTGGAGTCAAAAGAGGAGCATTGCTAATGAGAAATGATGGGAGGTTGTCTCTAATTTTGAATTCAACAATTAATATCAATAAGAAATGAAATTGAAGATCCTGGACTCCATTGTTTGTTAAATCGAATGAATTCATATTATAGATGGTCCATCAGCATTTTTTCCATAATGAATATAGTCAATAGGGATGAAGCAAAATTTTATTTCAAGATTATTGCATGAAAAATAGTCCTGGTAACAATAAGAGGTGCCTCATTTACATGAGGTGATTAGAATGTCTCGTGATTTAAGAATGAAACCAATTCGCATTTGTAGAGAATGCAAACCATGATGAATGACTCCTTTGATTGACGGATTTAAATAGATTTATATTTTTAATTGACTTTATACTTGTTTGATTCAATCAATATACTAGGTTGTTGAGCCACATGTTTAAATTTCATGATCAATGTGTCAAAAAGTGTGTTTGGAATCAAAAAGGAGCATTGCTAATGAGAAATGATGGGAGGCGGTCTCTAATTTTGAATTCAACAATTAATATCACTAAGAAATGAAATTCAAGATAAAGGACTCCATTGTTTGTTAAATCGTATGAATTCATGTGGTAGATGATCCGTGGGCATTCTTTTCATAACAAACATAGTCATTAATGATGAAACAAAAGTTAATTACCAGGTTATTGCATGAAAGATAATCCTGGTAACAATAAGAGGAGCCTCATTTACATGAGGTGATTAGAATGTCTCGTGATTTAAGAATTAAACCAATTCACATTTGTACAGAATGCAGACCATGACGAATGACTCCTTTGATTGAGGGATTTAAATAGATTTATATTTTTAATGGACTTTATACTTGTTTTATTCAATTAATATACTAGGTTGTTGAGCCACATCTTTTAATTTCATGATCAATGTGCCAAAAAGTGTGTTTGGAGTCAAAAGAGGAGCATTGCTAATGAGAAATGATGGGAGGCTGTCTCTAATTTTGAATTCAACAATTAATATCAATAAGAAATAAAATTCAAGATAAAGGACTCCATTGTTTGTTAAATCGAATGAATTCATGTGATAGATTATCCGTGGGCATTCTTTTCATAACAAATATAGTCGTTAATGACGAAGCAAAAGTTAATTACTAGGTTATTGCATGAAAAAATAGTCCTGGTAACAATAAGAGGAGCCTCATTTACATGAGGTGATTAGAATGTCTAGTGATTTAAGAATTAAACCTGTTCACATTTGAATGGAATGCAAACCATGATGAATGACTCCTTTGATTGAGGGATTTAAATAGATTTAGAGTTTTAATGGTCTTTACACTTGTTTGATTTAATCAATATACTAGGTTGTTTAGCCACATGTGTTAATTTCATGATCAATGTGTCAAAAAGTGTGTTTGGAGTCAAAAGTGGAGCATTGCTAATGAGAAATGATCGGCGGCTGTCTCTAATTTTGAATTCAACAATTAATATCAATAAGAAATGAAATTCAAGATCCAGGACTCCATTGTTTGTTAAATCAAATGAATTCATATTATAGATGGTCCATCGCCATTTTTTCCATAATGAATATAGTCATCAAGGATGAAGCAAAATTTTATTTCAAGATTATTGCATGAAAAATAGTCCTGGTAACAATAAGAGGTGCCTCATTTACATGAGGTGATTAGAATGTCTCGTGATTTAAGAATGAAACCAATTCGCATTTGTAGAGAATGCAAACCATGATGAATGACTCCTTTGATTGACGGATTTAAATAGATTTATATTTTTAATTGACTTTATACTTGTTTGATTCAATCAATATACTAGGTTGTTGAGCCACATGTTTAAATTTCATGATCAATGTGTCAAAAAGTGTGTTTGGAATCAAAAAGGAGCATTGCTAATGAGAAATGATGGAAGGCGGTCTCTAATTTTGAATTCAACAATTAATATCACTAAGAAATGAAATTCAAGATAAAGGACTCCATTGTTTGTTAAATCGTATGAATTCATGTGGTAGATGATCCGTGGGCATTCTTTTCATAACAAACATAGTCATTAATGATGAAACAAAAGTTAATTACCAGGTTATTGCATGAAAAATAATCCTGGTAACAATAAGAGGAGCCTCATTTACATGAGGTGATTAGAATGTCTCGTGATTTAAGAATAAAACCAATTCACATTTGTACAGAATGCAGACCATGATGAATGACTCCTTTGATTGAGGGATTTAAATAGATTTATATTTTTAATGGACTTTATACTTGTTTTATTCAATTAATATACTAGGTTGTTGAGCCACATCTTTTAATTTCATGATCAATGTGCCAAAAAGTGTGTTTGGAGTCAAAAGAGGAGCATTGCTAATGAGAAATGATGGGAGGCTGTCTCTAATTTTGAATTCAACAATTAATATCAATAAGAAATAAAATTCAAGATAAAGGACTCCATTGTTTGTTAAATCGAATGAATTCATGTGATAGATTATCCGTGGGCATTCTTTTCATAACAAATATAGTCGTTAATGACGAAGGAAAAGTTAATTACTAGGTTATTGCATGAAAAATAGTCCTGGTAACAATAAGAGGAGCCTCATTTACATGAGGTGATTAGAATGTCTAGTGATTTAAGAATTAAACCTGTTCACATTTGAATGGAATGCAAACCATGATGAATCACTCCTTTGATTGAGGGATTTAAATAGATTTAGAGTTTTAATGGTCTTTACACTTGTTTGATTTAATCAATATACTAGGTTGTTTAGCCAATGTGTTAATTTCATGATCAATGTGTCAAAAAGTGTGTTTGGAGTCAAAAGTGGAGCATTGCTAATGAGAAATGATCGGCGGCTGTCTCTAATTTTGAATTCAACAATTAATATCAATAAGAAATGAAATTCAAGATCCAGGACTCCATTGTTTGTTAAATCAAATGAATTCATGTTATAGATGGTCCATCGGCATTCTTTCCATAATGAATATAGTCATTAAGGATGAAGCAAAATTTAATTTCAAGATTATTGCATGAAAAATAATCCTGGTAACAATAAGAGGAGCCTAATTTACATGAGGTGATTAGAATGTCTTGTGATTTAAGAATTAAACCAATTCGCATTTGTACAGAATGCAGACCATGATGAATGACTCCTTTGATTGAGGGATTTAAATAGATTTATATTTTTAATGGACTTTATACTTGTTTGATTCAATCAATATACTAGGTTGTTGAGCCACATGTTTTAATTTCATGATCAATGTGTCAAAAAATATATTTGGAGTCAAAAGAGGAGCATTGCTAATGAGAAATGATGGGAGGCTATCTCTAATTTTGAATTCAACAATTAATATCAATAAGAAATGAAATTCAAGATGAAGGACTCCATTGTTTGTTAAATCGAATGAATTCATGTTATAAATGATCCATGGGCATTCTTTTCATAACAACTATAGTCATTAAGGATGAATTAAAAGTTAATTACAATATTATTGCATGAAAAAAGTCCTGGTAATAATAAGAGGAGCCTCATTTACATGAGCTAATTAGAATGTCTCATGATTTAAAAATTAAACCTGTTCCCATGTGAACGGAATGCAAACCATGATGAATAACTCCTTTGATTGTCGGATTTAAATAGATTTAGAGTTTTAATGGTCTTTATACTTGTTTGATTTAATCAATATACTAGGTTATTGAGCCACATGTGTGAATTTCATGAACAATGTGTCAAAAAGTGTGTTTGGAGTCAAAAAAGGAGCTTTGCTAATGAGAAATGATGGGAGGCTGTCTCTAATTTTGAATTCAACAATTAATATCAATAAGAAATAAAATTCAAGATCCAGGACTCCATTGTTTGTTAAATTGCATGAATTCATGTTATAGATGGTCCATGGGCATTTTTTCCATAATGAATATAGTCATTAAGGATGAAGCAAAATTTTATTTAAAGATTATTGCATGAAAAAAAGTCCTGGTAACAATAAGAGGAGCCTAATTTACATGAGGTGAATAGAATGCCTTGTGATTTATGAATTAAACCAATTCGCATTTGCATAGAATCCAGACCATGATGAATGACTCCTTTGATTAACAGATTTAAAGAGATTTATATTTTTAATGGACTTCATACTTGTTTGATTCAATCAATATACTAGGTTGTTGAGGCACATGTTTTAATTTCATGATCAATGTGTTAAAAAATGTGTTTGGAGTCAAAAGAGGAGCATTGCTAATGAGAAATGATGGGAGGCTGTCTCTAATTTTGAATTCAACAATTAATATCAATAAGAAATGAAATTCAAGATGAAGGACTCCATTGTTTGTTAAATCGAATGAATTCATGTTATATATGGTCTATGGGCATTTTCTTCATGACAAATATCGTCATTTAGGATGAACCAAAATTTAATTTCAAGGTTATTGCATGAAAAAAGTCCTGGTAACAATAAGAGGAGCCTAATTCACATGAGGCGATTAGAATATCTCGTCATTTAATAATTAAACTTGTTCACATTTGAACGGAATGCAAACCATGATGAATAACTCCTTTGATTGACGGATTTAAATAGATTTAGAGTTTTAATGGTCTTTATACTTGTTTGATTTAATCAAATTCAAGATCCAGGACTCCATTGTTTGATAAATTGCATGAATTCATGTTACAGATGGTCTATGGGCATGTTCTTCATGACGAATATTGTCATTAAGGATGAACCAAAATTCAATTTCAAGGTTATTGCATGAAAAAAGTCCTGGTAACAATAAGAGGAGCCTAATTCGCATGAGGCGATTAGAATCTCTCGTCATTTAATAATTAAACATGTTCACATTTGAACGGAATGCAAGCCATGATGAATAACTCCTTTGATTGACGGATTTAAATAGATTTAGAGTTTTAATGGTCTTTATACTTGTTTGATTTAATCAATATACTAGGTTGTGGAGCCACGTGTGTTAATTTCACGATCAATGTGTCAAAAAGTGTGTTTGGAGTCAAAAGAGGAGCTTTGCTAATGAGAAATGAAGGGAGGCTGTCTCTAATTTTGAATTCAACAATTAATATCAATAAGAAATAAAATTCAAGCTCCAGGACTCCATTGTTTGTTAAATTGCATGAATTCATGTTATAAATGGTCCATGGGCATTTTTTCCATAATGAATATAGTCATTAAGGATGAAGCAAAATTTAATTTCAAGGTTATTGCATGAAAAATAATCCTGGTAACAATAAGAGGAGCCTAATTTACATTAGGAGATTAGAATGTCTCGTGATTTAAGAATTAAACCGTTTCACACTTGTACAAAATACAAACCATTATGAATGACTCCTTTGATTGATGAATTTAAATAGATTTAGAGTTTTAATTGTCTTTATACTTGTTTGATTCAATCAATATACTAGGTTGTTCAGCCACATGTGTTAATTTCATGAACAATGTGTCAAAAAGTGTGTTTGGAGTCAAAAGAGGAGCATTGCTAATGATAAATGATGGGAGGCTGTCTCTAATTTTGAATTCAACAATTAATATCAATAAGAAAAGAAATTCAAGATCCAGGACTCCATAGTTTGTTAAATCGAATGAATTCATATTATAGATGGTCCATCGGCTTTTTTTTCCATAATGAATAAAGTCATTAAGGATGAAGCAAAATTTTATTTCAAGATTATTGCATGAAAAATAGTCCTGGTAACAATAAGAGGAGCCTAATTTACATGAGGTGAATAGAATGCCTCGTGATTTAAGAATTAAACCAATTCGCATTTGCACAGAATGTAGATCATGATGAATGACTCCTTTGATTGACAGATTTAAATAGATTTATATTTTTAATGGACTTCATACTTGTTTGATTCAATCAATATACTAGGTTGTTGAGCCATATGTTTTAATTTCATGATCAATGTGTCAAAAAATGTGTTTGGAGTCAAAAGAGGAGCATTGCTAATGAGAAATGATGGGAGGCTGTCTCTAATTTTGAATTCAACAATTAATATCAATAAGAAATGAAATTCAAGATGAAGGATTCCATTGTTTCTTAAATCGAATGAATTCATGTTATAGATGGTCTATGGGCATTTTTCCGATAATGAATATAGTCATTAAGGATGAAGCAAAATTTTATTTCAAGATTATTTCATGAAAAATAGTCCTGGTAACAATAAGAGGAGCCTAATTTACATGAGGTGAGTAGAATGTCTCGTGATTTAAGAATTAAACCAATTCCCATTTGTACAGAATGCAAACCATGATGAATGACTCCTTTGATTGACGGATTTAAATAGATTTATATTTTTAATGGACTTTATACTTGTTTGATTCAATCAATATACTAGGTTATTGAGCCACATGTTTTAATTTCATGATCAATGTGTCAAAAAGTGTGTTTGGAGTCAAAAGAGGAGCATTGCTAATGAGAAATGATGGGAGGTTGTCTCTAATTTTGAATTCAACAATTAATATCAATAAGAAATGAAATTGAAGATCCTGGACTCCATTGTTTGTTAAATCGAATGAATTCATATTATAGATGGTCCATCAGCATTTTTTCCATAATGAATATAGTCAATAGGGATGAAGCAAAATTTTATTTCAAGATTATTGCATGAAAAATAGTCCTGGTAACAATAATAGGTGCCTCATTTACATGAGGTGATTAGAATGTCTCGTGATTTAAGAATGAAACCAATTCGCATTTGTAGAGAATGCAAACCATGATGAATGACTCCTTTGATTGACGGATTTAAATAGATTTATATTTTTAATTGACTTTATACTTGTTTGATTCAATCAATATACTAGGTTGTTGAGCCACATGTTTAAATTTCATGATCAATGTGTCAAAAAGTGTGTTTGGAATCAAAAAGGAGCATTGCTAATGAGAAATGATGGGAGGCGGTCTCTAATTTTGAATTCAACAATTAATATCACTAAGAAATGAAATTCAAGATAAAGGAGTCCATTGTTTGTTAAATCGTATGAATTCATGTGGTAGATGATCCGTGGGCATTCTTTTCATAACAAACATAGTCATTAATGATGAAACAAAAGTTAATTACCATGTTATTGCATGAAAAATAATCCTGGTAACAATAAGAGGTGCCTCATTTACATGAGGTGATTAGAATGTCTCGTGATTTAAGAATTAAACCAATTCACATTTGTACAGAATGCAGACTATGACGAATGACTCCTTTGATTGAGGGATTTAAATAGATTTATATTTTTAATGGACTTTATACTTGTTTTATTCAATTAATATACTAGGTTGTTGAGCCACATCTTTTAATTTCGTGATCAATGTGCCAAAAAGTGTGTTTGGAGTCAAAAGAGGAGCATTGCTAATGAGAAATGATGGGAGGCTGTCTCTAATTTTGAATTCAACAATTAATATCAATAAGAAATGAAATTCAAGATAAAGGACTCCATTGTTTGTTAAATCGAATGAATTCATGTGATAGATTATCCGTGGGCATTCTTTTCATAACAAATATAGTCGTTAATGACGAAGCAAAAGTTAATTACTAGGTTATTGCATGAAAAATAGTCCTGGTAACAATAAGAGGAGCCTCATTTACATGAGGTGATTAGAATGTCTAGTGATTTAAGAATTAAACCTGTTCACATTTGAATGGAATGCAAACCATGATGAATGACTCCTTTGATTGAGGGATTTAAATAGATTTAGAGTTTTAATGGTCTTTACACTTGTTTGATTTAATCAATATACTAGGTTGTTTAGCCACATGTGTTAATTTCATGATCAATGTGTCAAAAAGTGTGTTTGGAGTCAAAAGTGGAGCATTGCTAATGAGAAATGATCGGCGGCTGTCTCTAATTTTGAATTCAACAATTAATATCAATAAGAAAAGAAATTCAAGATCCAGGACTCCATTGTTTGTTAAATCAAATGAATTCATATTATAGATGGTCCATCGCCATTTTTTCCATAATGAATATAGTCATCAAGGATGAAGCAAAATTTTATTTCAAGATTATTGCATGAAAAATAGTCCTGGTAACAATAAGAGGAGCCTCATTTACATGAGGTGATTAGAATGTCTCGTGATTTAAGAATTAAACCTGTTCACATTTCAACGGAATCCAAACCATGATGAAAGACTCGTTTGATTGAGGTATTTAAATAAATTTAGAACTTTAATGGTCTTTATATTTGTTTGATTTAATCAATATACTAGGTTGTTTAGCCACATGTGTTAATTTCATGATCAAAGTGTCAAAAAGTGTGTTTGGAGTGAAAAGAGGAGCATTGCTAATGAGAAATGATGGGAGGCGATCTCTAATTTTGAATTCAACAATTAATATCAATAAGAAATGAAATTCAAGATCCAGGACTCCATTGTTTGTTAAATCGAATGAATTCATATTATAGATGGTCCATCGGCATTTTATCCATAATGAATATAGTCATTAAGGATGAAGCAAAATTTTATTTCAAGATTATTGCATGAAAAATAGTCCTGGTAACAATAGGAGGAGCCTAATTTACATGAGGTGATTAGAATGTCTCGTGATTTAAGAATTCAACCAATTCACATTTGTACAGAATGCAGACCATGATGAATGACTCCTTTGATTGAGGGATTTAAATAGATTTATATTTTTAATGGACTTTATACTTGTTTGATTCAATCAATATACTAAGTTGTTGAACCACATGTTTTAATTTCATGATCAATGTGTCAAAAAGTGTGTTTGGAGTCATAAGAGGAGCATTGCTAATGAGAATTGATGGGAGGCTGTCTCTAATTTAGAATCCAACAATTATTATCAATAAGAAATGAAATTCAAGATAAAGGACTCCATTGTTTGCTAAATCGAATGAATTCATGTTATAGATAATCCATGGGCATTCTTTTCATAACAAATATAGTCATTAATGATGAAGCAAAAGTTAATTATAAGGTTATTGCATGAAAAATAGTCCTAGTAACAATAAGAAGAGCCTCGTTTACATGAGGTGATTAGAATGTCTCGTGATTTAAGAATTAATCCTGTTCACATTTGAACGGAATGCAAACCATGATGAATGACTCCTTTGATTGACGGATTTAAATAGATTTAGAGTTTGAATGGTCTTTATACTTGTTTGATTTAATGAATATATAGGTTGTTTAGCCACATGTGTTAATTTCATGATCAAAGTGTCAAAAAGTGTGTTTGGAGTCAAAAGAGGAGCATTGGTAATGAGAAATGATGGGAGGCTGTCTCTAATTTTGAATTCAACAATTAATATCAATAAGTAATGAAATTCAAGATATTAGACTCCATTGTTTGTTAAATTGAATGAATTCATATTATAGATGATCCATTAGCATTCTTTCCATAATGAATATAGTCATTAAGGAAGAAGCAAAATTTTATTTCAAGATTATTGCAAGAAAAATAGTCCTGGTAATAATAAGAGGAGCATAATTTACATGAGGTGATTAGAATGTCTCGTGATTTAAGAATTAAACCAATTCACATTTGTACATAATGTAGAACATTATGAATGACTCCTTTGATTGACGGATTTAAATAGATTTATATTTTTAATGGACATTATACTTGTTTGATTCAATCAATATACTAGGTTGTTGAGCCACATGTTTTAATTTCATGATCAATGTGTCAAAATGTGTGTTTGGAGTCAAAAGAGGAGCATTGCTAATGAGAAATGATGGGAGGCTGTCTCTAATAATTTTGATATTCATTCAACAATTAATATCAATAAGAAATGAAATTCAAGATGAAGGACTCCATTGTTTGTTAAATCGAATGAATTCATGTTATAGATGATCCATGGGCATTCTTTTCATAACAAATATAGTCATTAATGATGAAGCAAAAGTTAATTACAAGATTATTGCATGAAAGATAGTCCTGGTAACAATAAGAGGAGCCTCATTTACATGAGGTGATTAGAATGTCTCGTTATTTAAGAATTAAACCTGTTCACATTTGAACGAAATGCAAACCATGATGAATGACTCCTTTGATTGACGGATTGAAATAGATTTAGAGTTTTAATGGTCTTTATACTTGTTTGATTTAATGGATATGCTAGGTTGTTTAGCCACATGTGTTAATTTCATGATCAATGTGTCAAAAAGTGTGTTTGGAGTCAAAAGAGGAGCATTTGTAATGAGAAATGATGGGATGCTGTCTCTAATTTTGAATTCAACAATTAATATCAGTAAGAAATGAACTTCAAGATCCAGGACTCCATTGTTTGTTAAATCGAATGAATTCATATTATCTATGGTCCATTGACATTCTTTCCATAATGAATATAGTCATTGAGGATGAAGCAAAATTTTATTTCAAGATTATTGCGTGGAAAATAGTCCTGGTAACAATAGGAGGAGCCTAATTTACTTGAGGTGATTAGAATGTCTCGTGATTTAAGAATTAAACCAATTCACATTTGTACAGAATGCAGACTATGATGAATGACTCCTTTGATTGAGGGAGATTTATATTTTTAATGGACTTTATACTTGTTTGATTCAATCAATATACTAGGTTGTTGAGCCACATGTTTTAATTTCATGATCAATGTGTCAAAAAGTTTGTTTGGAGTCAAAAGAGGAGCATTGCTAATGAGAAATGATGGGAGGCTGTCTCTAATTTTGAATTCAACAATTAATATCAATAAGAAATGAAATTCAAGATCCAGGACTCCATTGTTTGTTAAATCGAATGAATTCGTATTATAGATGGTCCATTGGCATTTTTTCCATAATGAATATAGTCATTAAGGATGAAGCAAAATTTTATTTCAAGATTATTGCCTGAAAAATAGTCCTGGTAACAATAGGAGGAGCCTCATTTACATGAGGTGATTAGAATGTCTCGTTATTTAAGAATTCAACCTGTTCACATTTCAACGGAATGCAAACCATGATGAATGACTCCTTTGATTGACGGATTTAAATAGATTTATATTTTTAATGGAGTTTATACTTGTTTGATTCAATCAATATACTAGGTTGTTGAGCCACATGTTTTAATTTCATGATCCATGTGTCAAAAAGTGTGTTTGGAGTGAAAAGAGGAGCATTGCTACTGAGAAATGATGGGAGGTGATCTCTAATTTTGAATTCAACAATTAATATCAATAAGAAATGAAATTCAAGATCCAGGACTCCATTGTTTGTTAAATCGAATGAATTCATATTATAGATGGTCCATCGGCATTTTATCCATAATGAATATAGTCATTAAGGATGAAGCAAAATTTTATTTCAAGATTATTGCATGAAAAATAGTCCTGGTAACAATAGGAGGAGCCTAATTTACATGAGGTGATTAGAATGTCTCGTGATTTAAGAATTAAACCAATTCACATTTGTACAGAATGCAGACCATGATGAATGACTCCTTTGATTGAGGGATTTAAATAGATTTATATTTTTAATGGACTTTATACTTTTTTGATTCAATCAATATACTAAGTTGTTGAGCCACATGTTTTAATTTCATGATCAATATGTCAAAAAGTGTGTTTGGAGTCATAAGAGGAGCATTGCTAATGAGAAATGATGGGAGGCTGTCTCTAATTTAGAATCCAACAATTATTATCAATAAGAAATGAAATTCAAGATAAAGGACTCCATTGTTTGTTAAATCGAATGAATTCATGTTATAGATAATCCGTGGGCATTCTTTTCATAACAAATATAGTCATTAATGATGAAGCAAAAGTTAATTACAAGGTTATTGTATGAAAAATAGTCCTGGTAACAATAAGAGGAGCCTCATTTAAATGAGGTGATTAGAATGTCTCGTGATTTAAGAATTAAACTTGTTCACATTTGAACAGAATGCAAACCATGATGAATGACTCCTTTGATTGATGGATTTAAAGAGATTTAGAGTTTTAATGGTCTTTATACTTGTTTGATTTAATGAATATAATAGGTTGTTTAGCCACATGTGTTAAGTTCATGATCAATGTGTCAAAAAGTGTGTTTGGAGTCAAAAGAGGAGCATTGCTAATGAGAAATGATGGGAGGCTGTCTCTAATTTTGAATTCAACAATTAATATCAGTAGGAAATGAACTTCAAGATCCAGGACTCCATTGTTTGTTAAATCGAATGAATTCATATTATAGATGGTCCATCGACATTCTTTCCATAATGAATATAGTCATTAAGGATGAAGCAAAATTTTATTTCAAGATTATTGCAAGAAAAATAGTCCTGGTAATAATAAGAGGAGCATAATTTACTTGAGGTGATTAGAATGTCTCGTGATTTAGGAATTAAACCAATTCACATTTGTACAGAATGCAGAGCATTATGAATGACTCCTTTGATTGACGGATTTAAATAGATTTATATTTTTAATGGACATTATACTTGTTTGATTCAATCAATATACTAGGTTGTTGAGCCACATGTTTTAATTTCATGATCAATGTGTCAAAATGTGTGTTTGGAGTCAAAAGAGGTGCATTGCTAATGAGAAATGATGGGAGGCTGTCTCTAATTTAGAATCCAACAATTATTATCAATAAGAAATGAAATTCAAGATAAAGGACTCCATTGTTTGTTAAATCGAATGAATTCATGTTATAGATAATCCATGGGCATTCTTTTCATAACAAATATAGTCATTAATGATGCAGGAAAAGTTAATTACAAGGTTATTGTATGAAAAATAGTCCTGGTAACAATAAGAGGAGCCTCATTTAAATGAGGTGATTAGAATGTCTCGTGATTTAAGAATTAAACCTGTTCACATTTGAACGAAATGCAAACCATGATGAATGAATCCTTTGATTGACGGATTGAAATAGATTTAGAGTTTTAATGGTCTTTATACTTGTTTGATTTAATGAATATACTAGGTTGTTTAGCCACATGTGTTAAGTTCATGATCAATGTGTCAAAAAGTGTGTTTGGAGTCAAAAGAGGAGCATTGCTAATGAGAAATGATGGGAGGCTGTCTCTAATTTTGAATTCAACAATTAATATCAGTAAGAAATGAAATTCAAGATCCAGGACTCCATTGTTTGTTAAATCGAATGAATTCATATTATAGATGGTCCATTGACATTCTTTCCATAATGAATATAGTCATTGAGGATGAAGCAAAATTTTATTTCAAGATTACTGCATGGAAAATAGTCCTGGTAACAATAGGAGGAGCCTAATTTACATGAGGTGATTAGAATGTCTCGTGATTTAAGAATTAAACCAATTCACATTTGTACAGAATGCAGACCATGATGAATGACTCCTTTGATTGAGGGATTTAAATAGATTTATATTTTTAATGGACTTTATACTTGTTTGATTCAATCAATATACTAAGTTGTTGAGCCACATGTTTTAATTTCATGATCAATGTGCCAAAAAGTGTGTTTGGAGTCATAAGAGGAGCATTGCTAATGAGAAATGATGGGAGGCTGTCTCTAATTTAGAATCCAACAATTATTATCAATAAGAAATGAAATTCAAGATAAAGGACTCCATTGTTTGTTAAATCGAATGAATTCATGTTATAGATAATCCGTGGGCATTCTTTTCATAACAAATATAGTCATTAATGATGAAGCAAAAGTTAATTACAAGGTTATTGTATGAAAAATAGTCCTAGTAACAATAAGAGGAGCCTCATTTAAATGAGGTGATTAGAATGTCTCGTGATTTAAGAATTAAACCTGTTCACATTTGAACAGAATGCAAACCATGATGAATGACTCCTTTGATTGATGGATTTAAAGAGATTTAGAGTTTTAATGGTCTTTATACTTGTTTGATTTAATGAATATAATAGGTTGTTTAGCGACATGTGTTAAGTTCATGATCAATGTGTCAAAAAGTGTGTTTGGAGTCAAAAGAGGAGCATTGCTAATGAGAAATGATGGGAGGCTGTCTCTAATTTTGAATTCAACAATTAATATCAGTAGGAAATGAACTTCAAGATCCAGGACTCCATTGTTTGTTAAATCGAATGAATTCATATTATAGATGGTCCATCGACATTCTTTCCATAATGAATATAGTCATTAAGGATGAAGCAAAATTTTATTTCAAGATTATTGCAAGAAAAATAGTCCTGGTAATAATAAGAGGAGCATAATTTACTTGAGGTGATTAGAATGTCTCGTGATTTAGGAATTAAACCAATTCACATTTGTACAGAATGCAGAACATTATGAATGACTCCTTTGATTGACGGATTTAAATAGATTTATATTTTTAATGGACATTATACTTGTTTGATTCAATCAATATACTAGGTTGTTGAGCCACATGTTTTAATTTCATGATCAATGTGTCAAAATGTGTGTTTGGAGTCAAAAGAGGTGCATTGCTAATGAGAAATGATGGGAGGCTGTCTCTAATTTAGAATCCAACAATTATTATCAATAAGAAATGAAATTCAAGATAAAGGACTCCATTGTTTGTTAAATCGAATGAATTCATGTTATAGATAATCCATGGGCATCCTTTTCATAACAAATATAGTCATTAATGATGAAGCAAAAGTTAATTACAAGGTTATTGTATGAAAAATAGTCCTGGTAACAATAAGAGGAGCCTCATTTAAATGAGGTGATTAGAATGTCTCGTGATTTAAGAATTAAACCTGTTCACATTTGAACGAAATGCAAACCATGATGAATGACTCCTTTGATTGACGGATTGAAATAGATTTAGAGTTTTAATGGTCTTTATACTTGTTTGATTTAATGAATATACTAGGTTGTTTAGCCACATGTGTTAAGTTCATGATCAATGTGTCAAAAAGTGTGTTTGGAGTCAAAAGAGGAGCATTGCTAATGAGAAATGATGGGAGGCTGTCTCTAATTTTGAATTCAACAATTAATATCAGTAAGAAATGAAATTCAAGATCCAGGACTCCATTGTTTGTTAAATCGAATGAATTCATATTATAGATGGTCCATTGACATTCTTTCCATAATGAATATAGTCATTGAGGATGAAGCAAAATTTTATTTCAAGATTATTGCATGGAAAATAGTCCTGGTAACAATAGGAGGAGCCTAATTTACATGAGGTGATTAGAATGTCTCGTGATTTAAGAATTAAACCAATTCACATTTGTACAGAATGCAGACCATGATGAATGACTCCTTTGATTGAGGGATTTAAATAGATTTATATTTTTAATGGTCTTTATACTTGTTTGATTCAATCAATATACTAGGTTGTTGAGCCACATGTTTTTATTTCATGATCAATGTGTCAAAAAGTTTGTTTGGAGTCAAAAGAGGAGCATTGCTAATGAGAAATGATGGGAGGCTGTCTCCAATTTTGAATTAAACAATTAATATCAATAAGAAATGAAATTCAAGATCCAGGACACCATTGTTTCTTAAATGGAATGAATTCATATTATACACGGTCCATCGACATTTTTTCCATTATGAACATAGTCATTAAGGATGATGCAGAATTTTATTTCAAGATTATTGCATGAAAAATAGTCCTCGTAACAATAAGGGGAGCGTAATTTACATGAGGTGATTAGAATGTCTCGTGATTTAAGAATTAAACCAATTCTCATTTGTACAGAATGCAGACCATGATGAATGACTCCTTTGATTGACGGATTTAAATAGATTTATATTTTAAATGGACTTTATACTTGTTTGATTCAATCAATATACTAGGTTGTTGAGCCACATGTTTTAATTTCATGATCCATGTGTCAAAAAGTGTGTTTGGAGTGAAAAGAAGAGCATTGCTAATGAGAAATGATGGGAGGCGATCTCTAATTTTGAATTCAACAATTAATATCAATAAGAAATGAAATTCAAGATCCAGGACTCCATTGTTTGTTAAATTGAAGGAATTCATATTATAGATGGTCCATCGGCATTTTTTCCATAATGACTATAGTCATGAAGGATGAAGCAAAATTTTATTTCAAGATTATTGCATGAAAAATAGTCCTGGTAACAATAGGAGGAGCCTAATTTACATGAGGTGATTAGAATGTCTCGTGATTTAAGAATTAAACCAATTCACATTTGCACAGAATGCAGACCATGATGAACGACTCTTTTGATTGAGGGATTTAAATAGATTTATATTTTTAATGGACTTTATACTTGTTTGATTCAATCAATATACTAGGTTGTTAAGCCACATGTTTTAATTTCATGATCAATGTGTCAAAAAGTGTGTTTGGAGTCATAAGAGGAGCATTGCTAATGAGAAATGATGGGAGGCTGTCTCTAATTTTGAATTCAACAATTATTATCAATAAGAAATGAAATTCAAGATAAAGGACTCCATTGTTTGTTAAATCGAATGAATTCATGTTATAGATGATCCATGGGCATTCTTTTCATAACAAATATAGTCATTAATGATGAAGCAAAAGTTAATTACAAGGTTATTGCATGAAAGATAGTCCTGGTAACAATAAGAGGAGCCTCATTTACATGAGGTGATTAGAATGTCTCGTGATTTAAGAATTAAACCTGTTCACATTTGAACGGAATGCAAACCATGATGAATGACTCCTTTGATTGACGGATTTAAATAGATTTAGAGTTTGAATGGTCTTTATACTTGTTTGATTTAATGAATATACTAGGTTGTTTAGCCACATGTGTTAATTTCATGATCAATGTGTCAAAAAGTGTGTTTGGAGTCAAAAGTGGAGCATTGCTAATGAGAAATGACGGGAGGCTGTCTCTAATTTTGAATTCAACAATTAGTTTCAATAAGAAATGAAATTCAAGATCCAGGACTCCATTGTTTGTTAAATCGAATGAATTCATATTATAGATGGTCCATCGCCATTTTTTCCATAATGAATATAGTCATCAAGGATGAAGCAAAATTTTATTTCAAGATTATTGCATGAAAAATAGTCCTGGTAACAATAGGAGGAGCCTCATTTATATGAGGTGATTAGAATATCTCGTGATTTAAGAATTAAACCTGTTCACATTTGAACGGAATGCAAACCATGATGAAAGACTCGTTTGATTGAGGGATTTAAATAAATTTAGAACTTTAATGGTCTTTATATTTGTTTGATTTAATCAATATACTAGGTTGTTTAGCCACATCTGTTAATTTCATGATAAAAGTGTCAAAAAGTGTGTTTGGAGTCAAAAGAGGAGCATTGCTAATGAGAAATGATGGGAGGCTGTCTCTAATTTTGAATTCAACAATTAATATCAATAAGAAATGAAATTCAAGATCCAGGACTCCATTGTTTGTTAAATCGAATGAATTCATATTATAGATGGTCCATCAGCATTCTTTCCATAATGAATATAGTCATTAAGGATGAACCAAAATTTTATTTCAAGATTATTGCATGAAAAATAGTCCTGGTAACAATAGGAGGAGCCTAATTTACATGAGGTGATTAGAATGTCTCGTGATTTAAGAATGAAACCAATTCACATTTGTACAGAATGCAGACCATGATAAACGACTCCTTTGATTGATGGATTTAAATAGATTTATATTTTTAATGGACTTTATACTTGTTTCATTCAATCAATATACTAGGTTGTTGAGCCACATGTTTTAATTTCGTGATCAATGTGTGAAAAAGTGTGTTTGGAGTCGTAAGAGGAGCATTGCTAATGAGAAATGATGGGAGGCTGTCTCTAATTTTGAATTCAACAATTATTATCAATAAGAAATGAAATTCAAGATAAAGGACTCCATTGTTTGTTAAATCGAATGAATTCATGTTATAGATGATCCATGGGCATTCTTTTAATAACAAATATAGTCATTAATGATGAAGCAAAAGTTAATTACAAGGTTATTGTATGAAAAATAGTCCTGGTAACAATAAGAGGAGCCTCATTTACATGAGGTGATTAGAATGTCTCGTGATTTAAGAATTAAACCTGTTCACATTTGAACGGAATGCAAACCATGATGAATGACTCCTTTGATTGACGGATTTCAATAGATTTAGAGTTTGAATGGTCTTTATACTTGTTTGATTTAATGAATATACTAGGTTGTTTAGCCACATGTGTTAATTTCATGATCAAAGTGTCAAAAAGTGTGTTTGGAGTCAAAAGAGGAGCATTGGTAATGAGAAATGATGGGAGGCTGTCTCTAATTTTGAATTCAACAATTAATATCAATAAGTAATGAAATTCAAGATCTAGGACTCCATTGTTTGTTAAATCGAATGAATTCATATTATAGATGATCCATTGGCATTCTTTCCATAATGAATATAGTCATTAAGGATGAAGCAAAATTTTATTTCAAGATTATTGCAAGAAAATAGTCCTGCTAATAATAAGAGGAGCATAATTTACATGAGGTGATTAAAATGTCTCGTGATTTAAGACTTAAACCAATTCACATTTGTACAGAATGCAGAACATTATGAATGACTCCTTTGATTTACGGATTTAAATAGATTTATATTTTTAATGGACATTATACTTGTTTGATTCAATCAATATACTAGGTTGTTGAGCCACATGTTTTAATTTCATGATCAATGTGTCAAAATGTGTGTTTGGAGTCAAAAGAGGAGCATTGCTAATGAGAAATGATGGGAGGCTGTCTCTAATTTTGAATTCAACAATTAATATCAATAAGAAATGAAATTCAAGATCCAGGACTCCATTGTTTGTTAAATCGAATGAATTCATATTATAGATGGTCCATCGGCATTCTTTCCATAATGAATATAGTCATTAAGGATGAAGCAAAATTTTATTTCAAGATTATTGCAAGAAAAATAGTCCTGGTAATAATAAGAGGAGCATAATTTACATGAGGTGATTAGAATGTCTCGTGATTTAAGAATTAAACCAATTCACATTTGTACAGAATGCAGAACATTATGAATGACTCCTTTGATTTACGGATTTAAATAGATTTATATTTTTAATGGACATTATACTTGTTTGATTCAATCAATATACTAGGTTGTTGAGCCACATGTTTTAATTTCATGATCAATGTGTCAAAATGTGTGTTTGGAGTCAAAAGAGGAGCATTGCTAATGAGAAATGATGGGAGGCTATCTCTAATTTTGAATTCAACAATTAATATCAATAAGAAATGAAATTCAAGATGAAGGACTCCATTGTTTGTTAAATCGAATGAATTCATGTTATAGATGATCCATGGGCATTCTTTTCATAACAAATATAGTCATTAATGATGAAGCAAAAGTTAATTACAGGATTATTGCATGAAAGATAGTCCTGGTAACAATAAGAGGAGCCTCATTTACATGAGGTGATTAGAATGTCTCGTTATTTAAGAATTAAACCTGTTCACATTTGAACGAAATGCAAACCATGATGAATGACTCCTTTGATTGACGGATTGAAATAGATTTAGAGTTTTAATGGTCTTTATACTTGTTTGATTTAATGAATATACTAGGTTGTTTAGCCACATGTGTTAATTTCATGATCAATGTGTCAAAAAGTGTGTTTGGAGTCAAAAGAGGAGCATTGGTAATGAGAAATGATGGGAGGCTGTCTCTAATTTTGAATTCAACAATTAATATCAATAAGTAATGATATTCAAGATCTAGGACTCCATTGTTTGTTAAATCGAATGAATTCATATTATAGATGATCCATTGGCATTCTTTCCATAATGAATATAGTCATTAAGGATGAAGCAAAATTTTATTTCAAGATTATTGCAAGAAAAATAGTCCTGCTAATAATAAGAGGAGCATAATTTACATGAGGTGATTAAAATGTCTCGTGATTTAAGACTTAAACCAATTCACATTTGTACAGAATGCAGAACATTATGAATGACTCCTTTGATTTACGGATTTAAATAGATTTATATTTTTAATGGACATTATACTTGTTTGATTCAATCAATATACTAGGTTGTTGAGCCACATGTTTTAATTTCATGATCAATGTGTCAAAAAGTGTGTTTGGAGTCAAAAGAGGAGCATTGCTAATGAGAAATGATGGGAGGCTGTCTCTAATTTTGAATTCAACAATTAATATCAATAAGAAATGAAATTCAAGATGAAGGACTCCATTGTTTGTTAAATCGAATGAATTCATGTTATAGATGATCCATGGGCATTCTTTTCATAACAAATATAGTCATTAATGATGAAGCAAAAGTTAATTACAGGATTATTGCATGAAAGATAGTCCTGGTAACAATAAGAGGAGCCTCATTTACATGAGGTGATTAGAATGTCTCGTTATTTAAGAATTAAACCTGTTCACATTTGAACGAAATGCAAACCATGATGAATGACTCCTTTGATTGACGGATTGAAATAGATTTAGAGTTTTAATGGTCTTTATACTTGTTTGATTTAATGAATATACTAGGTTGTTTAGCCACATGTGTTAATTTCATGATCAATGTGTCAAAAAGTGTGTTTGGAGTCAAAAGAGGAGCATTGGTAATGAGAAATGATGGGAGGCTGTCTCTAATTTTGAATTCAACAATTAATATCAATAAGTAATGATATTCAAGATCTAGGACTCCATTGTTTGTTAAATCGAATGAATTCATATTATAGATGATCCATTGGCATTCTTTCCATAATGAATATAGTCATTAAGGATGAAGCAAAATTTTATTTCAAGATTATTGCAAGAAAAATAGTCCTGCTAATAATAAGAGGAGCATAATTTACATGAGGTGATTAAAATGTCTCGTGATTTAAGACTTAAACCAATTCACATTTGTACAGAATGCAGAACATTATGAATGACTCCTTTGATTTACGGATTTAAATAGATTTATATTTTTAATGGACATTATACTTGTTTGATTCAATCAATATACTAGGTTGTTGAGCCACATGTTTTAATTTCATGATCAATGTGTCAAAATGTGTGTTTGGAGTCAAAAGAGGAGCATTGCTAATGAGAAATGATGGGAGGCTGTCTCTAATTTTGAATTCAACAATTAATATCAATAAGAAATGAAATTCAAGATGAAGGACTCCATTGTTTGTTAAATCGAATGAATTCATGTTATAGATGATCCATGGGCATTCTTTTCATAACAAATATAGTCATTAATGATGAAGCAAAAGTTAATTACAGGATTATTGCATGAAAGATAGTCCTGGTAACAATAAGAGGAGCCTCATTTACATGAGGTGATTAGAATGTCTCGTTATTTAAGAATTAAACCTGTTCACATTTGAACGAAATGCAAACCATGATGAATGACTCCTTTGATTGACGGATTGAAATAGATTTAGAGTTTTAATGGTCTTTATACTTGTTTGATTTAATGAATATACTAGGTTGTTTAGCCACATGTGTTAATTTCATGATCAATGTGTCAAAAAGTGTGTTTGGAGTCAAAAGAGGAGCATTGCTAATGAGAAATGATGGGAGGCTGTCTCTAATTTTGAATTCAACAATTAATATCAGTAAGAAATGAAATTCAAGATCCAGGACTCCATTGTTTGTTAAATTGAATGAATTCATATTATAGATGGTCCATCGACTTTCTTTCCATAATGAATATAGTCATTGAGGATGAAGCAAAATTTTATTTCAAGATTATTGCATGGAAAATAGTCCTGGTAACAATAAGAGGAGCATAATTTACATGAGGTGATTAGAATGTCTCGTGATTTAGGAATTAAACCAATTCACATTTGTATAGAATGCAGACCATGATGAATGACTCCTTTGATTGACGGATTTAAATAGATTTATATTTTTAATGGACTTTATACTTGTTTGATTCAATCAATATACTAGGTTGTTGAGCCACATGTTTTAATTTCATGATCAATGTGTCAAAAATTTTGTTTGGAGTAAAAAGAGGAGCACTGGTAATGAGAAATGATGGGAGGCTCTCTCTAATTTTGAATTCAACAATTAATATCAATAAGAAATGAAATTCAAGATGAAGGACTCCATTGTTTGTGAAATCGAATGAATTCATGTTATAGATGATCCATGGGCATTCTTTTCATAACGAATATAGTCATTAATGATGAAGCAAAAGTTAATTACAAGATTATTGCATGAAAAATAGTCTTGGTAACAATCAGAGGAGTCTCATTTACATGAGGTGATTAGAATGTCTCGTGATTTAAAAATTAAACTTGTTCACATTTGAACGGAATGCAAATCATGATGAACGACTGCTTTGATTGACGAATTTAAATAGATTCAGAGTTTTAATGGTCTTTATACTTGTTTGATTTAATCAATATACTAGGTTGTTTAGCCACAAGTGTTAATTTCATGATCAAAGTGTCAAAAAGTGTGCTTGGAGTCAAAAGAGGAGCATTGCTAATGAGAAGTCACGGGAGGCTGTCTCTAATTTTGAGTTCAACAATTAATATCAATAAGAAATGAAATTCAAGATCCAGGACTCAATTGTTTGTTAAATCAAATGAATTCATATTGTAGATGGTCCATCGACATTCTTTCCATAATGAATATAGTCATTAAGGATGAAGCAAAATTTTATTTCAAGATTATTGCATGAAAAATAGTCCTGGTAACAATAAGAGGAGCCTAATTTACATGAGGTGATTAGAATGTCTCGTGATTTAAGAATGAAACCAATTCGCATTTGTACAAAATGTAGACCATGATGAATGACTCCTTTGATTGACGGATTTAAATAGATTTATATTTTTAACGAAATTTATACTTGTTTGATTCAATCAATATACTAGGTTGTTGAGCTACATGTTTTAATTTCATGATCAATGTGTCAAAAAATGTGTTTGGAGTCAAAAAAGGAGCATTGCTAATGAGAAATGATGGGAGGCTGTCTCTAATTTTGAATTCATCAATTAATATCAATAAGAAATGAAATTCAAGATGACGGACTCCATTGTTTGTTAAATCGAATGAATTCATGTTATAGATGATCCATGGGCATTCTTTTCATAACAAATATAGTCATTAATGGTGAAGCAAAAGTTAATTACAAGATTATTGCATGAAAAAAGTCTTGGTAACAATAAGAGGAGCCTCATTTACATGAGGTGATTAGAATGTCTCGTGATTTAAGAATTAAACCTGTTCACATTTGAACGGAATGCAAACCATGATGAATGACTCCTTTGATTGACGGATTTAAATAAATTCAGAGTTTTAATGGTCTTTATACTTGTTTGATTTAATGAATATACTAGGTTGTTTAGCCACATGTGTTAATTTCATGATCAAAGTGTCAAAAAGTGTGTTTGGAGTCAAAAGAGGAGCATTGCTAATGAGAAATCATGGGAGGCTGTCTCTAATTTTGAATTCAACAATTAATATCAATAAGAAATGAAATTCAAGATCCAGGACTCCATTGTTTGTTAAATCAAATGAATTCATGTTATAGATGGTCCATCGGCATTCTTTCCATAATGAATATAGTCATTAAGGATGAAGCAAAATTTTATTTCAAGATTATTGCATGAAAAATAGTCTTGGTAACAATAAGAGGAGCCTAATTTACATGAGGTGATTAGAATGTCTTGTGATTTAAGAATTAAACCAATTCGCATTTGTACAGAATGCAGACCATGATGAATGACTCCTTTGATTGAGGGATTTAAATAGATTTATATTTTTAATGGACTTTATACTTGTTTGATTCAATCAATATACTAGGTTGTTGAGCCACATGTTTTAATTTCATGATCAATGTGTCAAAAAATATATTTGGAGTCAAAAGAGGAGCATTGCTAATGAGAAATGATGGGAGGCTATCTCTAATTTTGAATTCAACAATTAATATCAATAAGAAATGAAATTCAAGATGAAGGACTCCATTGTTTGTTAAATCGAATGAATTCATGTTATATATGGTCTATGGGCATTTTCTTCATGACAAATATCGTCATTTAGGATGAACCAAAATTTAATTTCAAGGTTATTGCATGAAAAAAGTCCTGGTAACAATAAGAGGAGCCTAATTCACATGAGGCGATTAGAATCTCTCGTCATTTAATAATTAAACCTGTTCACATTTGAACGGAATGCAAACCATGATGAATAACTCCTTTGATTGACGGATTTAAATAGATTTAGAGTTTTAATGGTCTTTATACTTGTTTGATTTAATCAAATTCAAGATCCAGGACTCCATTGTTTGTTAAATTGCATGAATTCATGTTATAGATGATCTATGGGCATTTTCTTCATGACGAATATTGTCATTAAGGATGAACCAAAATTCAATTTCAAGGTTATTGCATGAAAAAAGTCCTGGTAACAATAAGAGGAGCCTAATTCGCATGAGGCGATTAGAATCTCTCGTCATTTAATAATTAAACATGTTCACATTTGAACGGAATGCAAGCCATGATGAATAACTCCTTTGATTGACGGATTTAAATAGATTTAGAGTTTTAATGGTCTTTATACTTGTTTGATTTAATCAATATACTAGGTTGTGGAGCCACGTGTGTTAATTTCACGATCAATGTGTCAAAAAGTGTGTTTGGAGTCAAAAGAGGAGCTTTGCTAATGAGAAATGAAGGGAGGCTGTCTCTAATTTTGAATTCAACAATTAATATCAATAAGAAATAAAATTCAAGCTCCAGGACTCCATTGTTTGTTAAATTGCATGAATTCATGTTATAAATGGTCCATGGGCATTTTTTTCATAATGAATATAGTTATTAAGGATGAAGCAAAATTTAATTTCAAGGTTATTGCATGAAAAATAATCCTGGTAACAATAAGAGGAGCCTAATTTACATTAGGAGATTAGAATGTCTCGTGATTTAAGAATTAAACCGTTTCACATTTGTACAAAATACAAACCATTATGAATGACTCCTTTGATTGATGAATTTAAATAGATTTAGAGTTTTAATTGTCTTTATACTTGTTTGATTCAATCAATATACTAGGTTGTTCAGCCACATGTGTTAATTTCATGATCAATGTGTCAAAAAGTGTGTTTGGAGTGAAAAGAGGAGCATTGCTAATGATAAATGATGGGAGGCTGTCTCTAATTTTGAATTCAACAATTAATATCAATAAGAAAAGAAATTCAAGATCCAGGACTCCATAGTTTGTTAAATCGAATGAATTCATATTATAGATGGTCCATCGGCTTTTTTTTCCATAATGAATAAAGTCATTAAGGATGAAGCAAAATTTTATTTCAAGATTATTGCATGAAAAATAGTCCTGGTAACAATAAGAGGAGCCTAATTTACATGAGGTGAATAGAATGCCTCGTGATTTAAGAATTAAACCAATTCGCATTTGCACAGAATGTAGATCATGATGAATGACTCCTTTGATTGACGGATTTAAATAGATTTATATTTTTAATGGACTTCATACTTGTTTGATTCAATCAATATACTAGGTTGTTGAGCCATATGTTTTAATTTCTTGATCAATGTGTCAAAAAATGTGTTTGGAGTCAAAAGTGGAGCATTGCTAATGAGAAATGATGGGAGGCTGTCTCTAATTTTGAATTCAACAATTAATATCAATAAGAAATGAAATTCAAGATGAAGGACTCCATTGTTTCTTAAATCGAATGAATTCATGTTATAGATTGTCTATGAGCATTTTTCCGATAATGAATATAGTCATTAAGGATGAAGCAAAATTTAATTTCAAGGTTATTGCATGAAAAATAGTCCTGGTAAAAATAAGAGGAGCCCAATTTACATGAGGAGATTAGAATGTCTCGTGATTTAAGAATTAAACTGTTTCACATTGTACAAAATACAAACCATTATGAATGACTCCTTTGATTGACGGATTTTAATAGAATTAGAGTTTTAATTGTCTTTACACTTGTTTGATTCAATCAATATACTAGGTTATTTAGCCACATGTGTTAATTTCATTATCAATGTGTCAAAAAGTGTGTTTCGAGTCAAAAGAGGAGCTTTGCTAATGAGAAATGATGGGAGGCTGTCTCTAATTTTGAATTCAACAATTAATATCAATAAGAAATGAAATTCTAGTTCCAAGACTCCATTGTTTGTTAAATCGAATGAATTCATGTTATAGATGGTCCACGGGCATTTTTCCCATAATGAATATAGTCATTAAGGATGAAGCAAAATTTAATTTCAAGGTTATTGCATGAAAAATAGTCCTGGTAACAATAAGAGGAGCCTAATTTACATGAGGTGATTAGAATGTCTCGTGATTTAAGAATTAAACCAATTCCCATTTGTACAGAATGCAAACCATGATGAATGACTCCTTTGATTGACGGATTTAAATAGATTTATATTTTTAATGGACTTTATACTTGTTTGATTCAATCAATATACTAGGTTATTGAGCCACATGTTTTAATTTCATGATCAATGTGTCAAAAAGTGTGTTTGGAGTCAAAAGAGGAGCATTGCTAATGAGAAATGATGGGAGGCTGTCTCTAATTTTGAATTCAACAATTAATATCAATAAGAAATGAAATTGAAGATCCAGGACTCCATTGTTTGTTAAATCGAATGAATTCATATTATAGATGGTCCATCAGCATTTTTTCCATAATGAATATAGTCATTAGGGATGAAGCAAAATTTTCTTTCAAGATTATTGCATGAAAAATAGTCCTGGTAATAATAAGAGGTGCCTCATTTACATGAGGTGATTAGAATGTCTCGTGATTTAAGAATCAAACCAATTCGCATTTGTAGAGAATGCAAACCATGATGAATGACTCCTTTGATTGACGGATTTAAATAGATTTATATTTTTAACGGACATTAAACTTGTTTGATTCAATCAATATACTAGGTTGGTTAGCCACATGTTTTAATTTCATGATCAATGTGTCAAAATGTGTGTTTGGAGTCAAAAGAGGAGCATTGCTAATGAGAAATGATGGGAGGCTGTCTCTAATTTTGAATTCAACAATTAATATCAATAAGAAATGAAATTCAAGATGAAGGACTCCATTGTTTGTTAAATCGAATGAATTCATGTTATAGATGGTCTATGGGCATTTTCTTCATGACGAATATCGTCATTTAGGATGAACCAAAATTTAATTTCAAGGTTATTGCATGAAAAAAGTCCTGGTAACAATAAGAGGAGCCTAATTCACATGAGGCAATTAGAATCTCTCGTCATTTAATAATTAAACCTGTTCACATTTGAACGGAATGCAAACCATGATGAATAACTCCTTTGATTGACGGATTTAAATAGATTTAGAGTTTTAATGGTCTTTATACTTGTTTGATTTAATCAATATACTAGGTTGTTGAGCCACGTGTGTTAATTTCACGATCAATGTGTCAAAAAGTGTGTTTGGAGTCAAAAGAGGAGCTTTGCTAATGAGAAATGATGGGAAGCTGTCTCTAATTTTGAATGCAACAATTAATATCAATAAGAAATAAAATTCAAGATCCAGGACTCCATTGTTTGTTAAATTGCATGAATTCATGTTATAAATGGTCCATGAGCATTTTTTCCATAATGAATATAGTCATTAAGGATGAAGCAAAATTTAATTTCAAGGTTATTGCATGAAAAATAATCCTGGTAACAATAAGAGGAGGCTAATTTACATGAGGTGATTAGAATGTCTCGTGATTTAAGAATTAAACCGTTTCACATTTGTACAAAATACAAACCATTATGAATGACTCCTTTGATTGACGAATTTAAATAGACTTAGAGTTTTAATTGTCTTTATACTTGTTTGATTCAATCAATATACTAGGTTGTTCAGCCACATGTGTTAATTTCATGATCAATGTGTCAAAAAGTGTGTTTGGTGTCAAAAGAGGAGCATTGCTAATGAGAAATGATGGGAGGCTGTCTCTAATTTTGAATTCAACAATTAATATCAATAAGAAATGAAATTCAAGATCCAGGACTCCATAGTTTGTTAAATCGAATGAATTCATATTATAGATGGTCCATCGGCATTTTTTCCATAATGAATATAGTCATTAAGGATGAAGCAAAATTTTATTTCAAGATTATTGCATGAAAAATAGTCCTAGTAACAATAAGAGGAGCCTAATTTACATGAGGTGAATAGAATGCCTCGTGATTTAAGAATTAAACCAATTCGCATTTGCACAGAATGCAGACCATGATGAATGACTCCTTTGATTGACGGATTTAAATAGATTTATATTTTTAATGGACTTCATACTTGTTTGATTCAATCAATATACTAGGTTGTTGAGCCACATGTTTTAATTTCATGATCAATGTGTCAAAAATTGTGTTTGGAGTCAAAAGAGGAGCATTGCTAATGAGAAATGATGGGAGGCTGTCTCTAACTTTGAATTCAACAATTAATATCAATAAGAAATGAAATTCAAGATCCAGGACTCCATTGTTTGTTAAATCGAATGAATTCATATTGTTGATGGTCCATCGGCATTTTTTCCATAATGAATATAGTCATTAAGGATGAAGCAAAATTTTATTTCAAGATTATTGCATGAAAAATAATCCTGGTAACAATAAGAGGAGCCTAATTTACATGAGGTGAATAAAATGCCTCGTGATTTAAGAATTAAACCAATTCGCATTTGCACAGAATGCAGACCATGATGAATGACTCCTTTGATTGACGGATTTAAATAGATTTATATTTTTAATGGACTTCATACTTGTTTGATTTAATCAATATACTAGGTTGTTGAGCCACATGTTTTAATTTCATGATCAATGTGTCAAAAATTGTGTTTGGAGTCAAAAGAGGAGCATTGCTAATGAGAAATGATGGGAGGCTGTCTCTAATTTTGAATTCAACAATTAATATCAATAAGAAATGAAATTCAAGATGAAGCACTCCATTGTTTGTTAAATCAAATGAATTCATGTTATAGATGATCCATGGGCATTCTTTTCATAACAATTATAGTCATTAATGATGAAGCAAAAGTTAATTACAAGATTATTGCATGAAAAATAGTCCTGGTAACAATAAGGGGTGCCTCATTTACATGAGGTGATTAGAATCTCCCGTGATTTAAGAATTAAACCTGTTCACATTTGAACAGAATGCAAACCATGATGAATGACTCCTTTGATTGACGGATTTAAATAGATTTGGAGTTTTAATGGTCTTTATACTTGTTTGATTTAATCAATATACTAGGTTGTTGGGCCACATTTATTAATTTCATGATCAATGTGTCAAAAATTGTGTTTGGAGTCAAAAGAGGAGCTTTGCTAATGGGAAATGATGGGAAGCTGTCTCTAATTTTGAATTCAACAATTAATATCAATAAGAAATAAAATTCAAGATCCAGGAGTCCATTGTTTGTTAAATTGCATGAATTCATGTTATAGATGGTCTATGGGCATTTTCTTCATGACGAATATCGTCATTAAGGATGAGCCAAAATTTAATTTCAAGGTTATTGCATGAAAAAAGTCCTGGTAACAATAAGAGGAGTCTAATTCACATTGGGCGATTAGAATCTGTCGTCATTTAATAATTAAACATGTTCACATTTGAACGGAATGCAAGCCATGATGAATAACTCCTTTGATTGACGGATTTAAATAGATTTAGAGTTTTAATGGTCTTTATACTTGTTTGATTTAATCAATATACTAGGTTGTTGAGCCACGTCTGTTAATTTCACGATCAATGTGTCAAAAAGTGTGTTTGGAGTCAAAAGAGGAGCTTTGCTAATGAGAAATGATGGGAAGCTGTCTCTAATTTTGAATGCAACAATTAATATCAATAAGAAATAAAATTCAAGATCCAGGACTCCATTGTTTGTTAAATTGCATGAATTCATGTTATAAATGGTCCATGACCATTTTTTCCATAATGAATATAGTCATTAAGGATGAAGCAAAATTTAATTTCAAGGTTATTGCATGAAAAATAATCCTGGTAACAATAAGAGGAGCCTAATTTACATGAGGTGATTAGAATGTCTCGTGATTTAAGAATTAAACCGTTTCACATTTGTACAATATACAAACCATTATGAATGACTCCTTTGATTGACGAATTTAAATAGACTTAGAGTTTTAATTGTCTTTATACTTGTTTGATTCAATCAATATACTAGGTTGTTCAGCCACATGTGTTAATTTCATGATCAATGTGTCAAAAAGTGTGTTTGGTGTCAAAAGAGGAGCATTGCTAATGAGAAATGATGGGAGGCTATCTCTAATTTTGAATTCAACAATTAATATCAATAAGAAATAAAATTCAAGATCCAGGACTCCATAGTTTGTTAAATCGAATGAATTCATATTATAGATGGTCCATCGGCATTTTTTCCATAATGAATATAGTCATTAAGGATGAAGCAAAATTTTATTTCAAGATTATTGCATGAAAAATAGTCCTGGTAACAATAAGAGGTGCCTCATTTACATGAGGTGATTAGAATGTCTCGTGATTTAAGAATTAAACCTGTTCACATTTGAACAGAATGCAAAACCATGATGAATGACTCCTTTGATTGACGGATTTAAATAGATTTGGAGTTTTAATGGTCTTTATACTTGTTTGATTTAATCAATATACTTGGTTGTTGGGCCACATGTGTTAATTTCGCGATCAATGTGTCAAAAAGTGTGTTTGGAGTCAAAAGAGGAGCATTGGTAATGAGAAATGATGGGAGGCTGTCTCTAATTTTTAATTCAACAATTAATATCAATAAGAAATGAAATTCAAGATCCAGGACTCCATTGTTTGTTAAATTGAATGAATTCATGTTATAGATGGTCCATGGGCATTTTTTCCATAATGAATATAGTGATTAAGGATGAAGGAAAATTTAATTTTAAGGTTATTGCATGAAAAATAATCCTCGTAACAATAAGAGGAGCCTAATTTACATGAGGTGATTAGAATGTCTCGTGATTTAAGACTTAAACTGTTTCACATTTGTACAAAATGCAAACCATTATGAATGACTCCTTTGATTGACTGATTTAAATAGATTTAGAGTTTTAATTGTCTTTATACTTGTTTGATTCAATCAATATACTAGGTTGTTTAGCCACATGTGTTAATTTCATGATCAATGTGTCAAAAAGTGTGTTTGGAGTCAAAAGAGGAGCATTTCTAATGAGAAATGATGGGAGGATGTCTCTAATTTTGAATTCAACAATTAATATCAATAAGAAATGAAATTCAAGATCCAGGACTCCATTGTTTGTTAAATTGAATGAATTCATGTTATAGATGGTCCATGGGCATTTTTTCCGTAATGAATATAGTGATTAAGGATGAAGGAAAATTTAATTTTAAGCTTATTGCATGAAAAATATGTGTCATGATTTAAGAATTAAACTTGTTCACATTTGTACAGAATGCAAACCATGATGAATGACTCCTTTGATTGATGGATTTGAATAGATTTAGTGTTTTAATGGTCTTTATACTTGTTTGATTTAATCAATATACTAGTTTGTTTAGCCACATGTGATAATTTCATGATCAATGTGTCAAAAAGTGTTTTTGGAGTCATAAGAGGAGCATTGATAATGGGAAATGATGGGTGACATTCTCTAATTTTGAATTCAACAATTAATATCAATAAGAAATGGATTTCAAGAGATCAAGGACACCATTGTTTGTTAAATTGAATGAATTCATGTTATAGATGGTCCATGGGCATTTTTTTCATAACAAAATAGTCATCAATGATGAAGCAAAATTTTCTTTCAAGGTTATTGCATGAAAAATAGTCCAGGTAACAACAAGAGAAGCCTAATTCACATGAGGTGATTAGAATGTCTCATGAGTTAACAATTAAACTTGTTCACATTTGTACGGAATGCAAATGATGATGAATGACTCCTTTGATTAACGGATTTAGATAGATTTAGAGTTTTAATTATCTTTATACTTGTTTGATTTAATCAATATACTAGGTTGTTTAGCCACATGTGTGAATTTCATGATAAATGTGTCACAAAGTGTGTTTGGAGTCAAAATAGGAGCATTGCTAATGAGAAATGATAGGAGGCAGTCTCTAATTTTGAATTCAGCAATTAATATCGATAAGAAATGAAATTGAAGATCCAGGACTCCATTGTTTCTTAAATTGAATGATGTCATGTTATAGATGGTCCATAGGCATTTCTTTCATGACAAAATAGTCATTAATGATGAAGCAAAATTTTATTTCAAGGTTATTGCATGATAAATAGTCCAAGTAAACATAAGAGGAGCCTAATTCACATGAGGTGATTAGAATGTCTCATGATTTAAGAATTAAACCTGTTGACATTTGTACAGAATGAAAACCATGATGAATGACTCCTTTGATTGACGGATTTAAATAGATTTAGCGTTTTAACGGTCTTTATACTTGCTTGATTCAATCAATATACTAGGTTGATTAGCCACATGTGTTAATTTCATGATCAATGTGTCAAAAAGTGTGTTTGGAGTCAAAAGAGGAGCATTGCTAAGGAGAAATGATGGGAGGCTGTCTCTAATTTTGAATTCAACAATTAATATCAATAAAAAATGAAATTCAAGATCCAGGACTCCATTCTTTGTTAAATTGAATGAATTCATGTTATTGATGGTCCATGGGCATTGTTTCCATAATGAATATAGTCATTAAGGATGAAGCAAAATTTAATTTCAAGGTTATTGCATGAAAAATAATCCTGGTAACAATAAGAGGAGCCTAATTTACATGAGGTGATTAGAATGTCTCGTGATTTAAGAATTAAACCAATTCGCATTTGTACAGAATGCAGACCATGATGAATGACTCCTTTGATTGACTGATTTAAATAGATTTATATTTTTAAAGGACTTTATACTTGTTTGATTCAATCAATATACTAGGTTGTTGAGCCACATGTTTTAATTTCATGATCAATGTGTCAAAAAGTGTGTTTGGAGTCAAAAGAGGAGCATTGCTAATGAGAAATGATGGGATGCTATCTCTAATTTTGCATTCAACAATTAATATCAATAAGAAATGTAATTCAAGATCCAGGACTCCATTGTTTGTTAAATTGAATAAATTCATATTATAGATGGTCCATCGACATTTTTTCCATAATTAATATAGTCATTAAGGATGAAGCAAAATTTTATTTCAAGATTATTGCATGAAAAATAATCCTGGTAACAATAAGAGGAGCCTAATTTACATGAGGTGATTAGAATGTCTCATGATTTAAGAATTAAACCAATTCACATTTGTACAGAATCCAGACCATGACGAATGACTCCTTTGATTGACGGATTGAAATAGATTTATATTTTTAATGGACTTTATACTTGTTTGATTCAATCATTATACTAGGTTGTTGAGCCACATGTTTTAATTTCATGATCAATGTGTCAAAAAGTGTATTTGGAGTCAAAAGAAGAGCATTGCTAATGAGAAATGATGGGAGGCTGTCTCTAATTTTGAATTCAACAATTAATATCAATAAGAAATGAAATTCAAGATGAAGGACTGCATTGTTTGTTAAATCGAATGAATTCATGTTATAGATGATCCATGGGCATTCTTTTCATAACAAATATAGTCATTAATGATGAAGCAAAAGTTAATTACAAGATTATTGCATGAAAGATTGTCCTGGTAACAATAAAAGGAGCCTCATTTACATGAGGTTATTAGAATGTCTCGTGATTTAAGAATTAAACCTGTTAACATTTGAACAGAATGCAAACCATGATGAATGACACCTGACACCTATGATTGACGATTCCATAATGAATATAGTCATTAAGGATGAAGCAAAATTTAATTTCAAGGTTATTGCATGAAAAATAATCCTGGTAACAATAAGAGGAGCCTAATTTATATGAGGTGATTAGAATGTCTCATGATTTAAGAATTAAACCATTTCACATTTGTACAGAAAGCAAACCATTATGAATGACTCCTTTGATTGACAGATTTAAATAGGATTAGAGTTTTAATTGTCTTTATACTTATTTGATTCAATCAATATACTAGGTTATTTAGCCACATGTGTTAATTTCATGATCAATGTGTCAAAAAGTGTGTTTGGAGTCAAAAGAGGAGCATTGCTAATGAGAAATGATGGGAGGCTGTCTCTAATTTTGAATTCAACAATTAATATCAATAAGAAATGAAATTCAAGATGAAGGACTCCATTGTTTGTTAAATCGAATGAATTCATGTTATAGATGATCCATGGGCATTCTTTTCATAACAAATATAGCCATTAATGATGAAGCAAAAGTTAATTACAAGGTTATTGCGTGAAAAATAGTCATGGTAACAATAAGAAGAGCCTCATTTACATGGGGAGATTAGAATGTCTTGTGATTTAAGAATTAAACCTGTTCACATTTGTACGAAATGCAAACCATGATGAATGACTCCTTTGATTGACGGACTAAAATAGATTTAGAGTTTTCATGGTCTTTATACTTGTTTGATTCAATCAATATACTAGGTTGTTTAGCCACATGTGTTAATTTCATGATCAATGTGTCAACAAGTGTGTTTGGAGTCAAAAGAGGAGCATTGCTAATGAGAAATGATGGGAGGCTGTCTCTAATGTTGAATTCAACAATTAATATCAATAAGAAATGAAATTCAAGATCCAGGACTCTATTGTTTGTTAAATTGAATGAATTCATGTTATAGATGGTCCATGGGCATTTTTTCCATAATGAATATAGTCATTAAGGATGAAGCAAAATTTAATTTCAAGGTTATTGCATGAAAAATAATCCTGGTAACAATAAGAGGAGCCTAATTTACATGAGGTGATTAGAATGTCTTGTGATTTAAGAATTAAACCAATTCGCATTTGTACAGAATGCAGACCATGACGAATGACTCCTTTGATTGACGGATTTAAATAGATTTATATTTTTAATGGACTTTATACTTGTTTGATTCAATCAATATACTAGGTTGTTGAGCCATATGTTTTAATTTCATGATCAATGTGTCAAAAAGTGTGTTTGGAGTCAAAAGAGGAGCATTGCTAATGAGAAATGATGGGAGGCTGTCTCTAATTTTGAATTCAACAATTAATATCAATAAGAAATGAAATTCAAGATCCAGGACTCCATTGTTTGTTAAATCGAATGAATTCATGTTATAGATGATCCATGGGCATTCTTTTCATAACAAATATAGTCATTAATGATGAAGCAAAAGTTAATTACAAGATTATTGCATGAACAATTGTCTTGGTAACAATAAGAGGAGCCTCATTTACATGAGGTTATTAGAATGTCTCATGATTTAAGAATTAAACCTGTTAACATTTGAACGGAATGCAAACTATGATGCATGACTCCTTTGATTGACGAATTTAAATAGATTTAGAGTTTTAATGGTCTTTATACTTGTTTGATTTAATCAATATACAAGGTTGTTTAGCCATATGTGTTAATTTCATGATCAATGTGTCAAAAAGTGTGTTTGGAGTCAAAAGAGGATCATTGCAATTGAGAAATGATGGGTGGCTGTCTCTAATTTTGAATTCAACAATTAATATCAATAAGAAATGAAATTCAAGATCAAGGACTCCATTGTCTATTCAATTGAATGAATTCATGTTATAAATGGTCCATGGGCATTTTTTTCATAACAAATATAGTAATTAAAGATGAAGCAAAAGTTAATTTCAAGGTTATTGCATGAAAAATAGTATTGGTAAAAATAAGAAGAGCCTAATTTACATGAGGAGATAAGAATGTCTTATGGTTTAAGAATTAAACTTGTTCACATTTGTATGAAATGCAAACCATGATGAATGACTCCTTTGATTGACGGACTAAAATTGATTTAGAGTCTTAATGGCCTTAATACTTGTTTGATTCAATCAATATACTAGGTTGTTGAGCCACATGTGTTAATTTCATGATCAATGTGTCAAAAAGTGTGTTTGGAGTCAAAAGAGGAGCATTGCTAATGAGAAATGATGGGAGGCTGTCTCTAATGTTGAATTCAACAATTAATATCAATAAGAAATGAAATTCAAGATCCAGGACTCTATTGTTTGTTAAATTGAATGAATTCATGTTATAGATGGTCCATGGGCATTTTTTTCATAACAAATATAGTGATTAAAGATGAAGCAAAAGTTAATTTCAAGGTTATTGCATGAAAAATAGTCCTGGTAACGATAAGAGGAGCCTAATTTACATGAGGAGATTAGAATGTCTCGTGATTTAAGAATTAAACCTGTTTATATTTGTACGAAATGCAAACCATGATGAATGACTCCTTTGATTGACGGACTAAAATAGATTTAGAGTTTTAATGGTCTTTATACTTGTTTGATTCAATCAATATACTAGGTTGTTTAGCCACATGTGTTAATTTCATGATCAATGTGTCAAAAAGTGTGTTTGGAGTCAAAAGAGGAGCATTGCTAATGAGAAATGATGGGTGCTGTCTCTAATTTTGAATTCAACAACTAATATCAATAAGAAATCAAATTCAAGATCCAGCACTCCATTGTTTGCTAAATTGAATGAATTCATGTTATAAATGGTCCATGGGCATTTTTTCCATTATGAATATAGTTATTAAGGATAAAGCAAAATTTAATTTCAAGGTTATTGCATGAAAAATAGTATTGGTAACAATAAGAGGAGCCTAATTTACATGAGGTGATTAGAATGTCTCGTGATTTAAGAATTAAACCAATTCCCATTTGTACAGAATGCAAACGATGATGAATGACTCCTTTGATTGACGGATTAAATAGATTTATATTTTTAATGGACTTTATACTTGTTTGATTCAATCAATATACTAGGTTGTTGAGCCACATGTTGTAATTTCATGATCAATGTGTCAAAAAGTGTGTTTGGAGTCAAAAGAGGAGCATTGCTAATGAGAAATGATGGGAGTCTGTCTCTAATTTTGAATTCAATAATTAATATCAATAAGAAATGAAATTCAAGATCCAGGATTCCATTGTTTGTTAAATTGAATGAATTCATGTTATAGATGGTCCATGGGCATTTTTTCCATAATGAATATAGTCAATAAGGATGAAGGAAAATTTAATTTCAAGGTTATTGCATGAAAAATAATCCTTGTAACAATAAGAGGAGCCTAATTTACATGAGGTGATTAGAATGTCTTGTGATTTAAGAATTAAACCGTTTCACATTTGTAGAAAATGCAAACCATTGTGAATGACTCCGTTGATTGACAGATTTAAATAGATTTAAAGTTTTAATTGTCTTTATACTTGTTTGATTCAATCAATATACCAGCTTGTTTAGGCACATGTGTTAATTTCATGATCAATGTGTCAAAAAGTGTGTTTGGAGTCAAAAGAGGAGCATTGCTAATGAGAAATGATGGGAGGCTGTCTGTAATATTGAATTCAACAATTAATATCAATAAGAAATGAAATTCATGATCCAGGACTCTATTCTTTGTTAAATCGAATGATTTCATGTTATAGATGGTCCATGGGCATTTTATCCATAATGAATATAGTCATTAAGGATGAAGCAAAATTCAATTTCAAGGTTATTGCATGAAAAATAATCCTAGTAACAATAAGAGGAGCCTAATTTACATGAGGTGATTAGAATGTCGCGTGATTTAAGAATTAAACCATTTCACATTTGTACAAAATGAAACCATTATGAATGACTCCTTTGATTGACGGATTTAAATAGATTTAGAGTTTTAATTGTCTTTATACTTGTTTGATTCAATCAATATACTAGGTTGTTTAGCCACATGTGTTAATTTCATGATCAATGTGTCAAAAAGTGTGTTTGGAGTCAAAAGAGGAGCATTGCTAATGAGAAATGATGGGAGGCTGTCTCTAATATTGAATTCAACAATTAATATCAATAAGAAATGTAATTCAAGATCCAGGACTCCATTGTTTGTTATATTGAATGAATTCATATTATAGATGGTCCATCGCCATTTTTTCCATAATTAATATAGTCATTAAGGATGAAGCAAAATTTTATTTCAAGATTATTCCATGAAAAATAGTCCTGGTAACAATAAGAGGAGGCTAATTTACATGAGGTGATTAGAATGTCTCGTGATTTAAGAATTAAACCAATTCACATTTGTACAGAATGCAGACCATGATGAATGACTCCTTTGATTGACGGATTTAAATAGATTTATATTTTTAATGGACTTTATACTTGTTTGATTCAATCAATATACTAGGTTGTTGAGCCATATGTTTTAATTTCATGATCAATGTGTCAAAAAGTGTGTTTGGAGTCAAAAGAGGAGCATTGCTAATGAGAAATGATGGGAGGCTGTCTCTAATTTTGAATTCAACAATTAATATCAATAAGAAATGAAATTCAACATGAAGGACTCAATTGTTTGTTAAATCGAATGAATTCATGTTATAGATGATCCATGGACATTCTTTTCATAACAAATATTGTCATTAATGATGAAGCAAAAGTTAATTACAAGATTATTGCATGAAAAATAGTCCTGGTAATAATAAGAGGGGCCTCATTTACATGAGGTGATTAGAATGTCTTGTGATTTAAGAATTAAACCTGTTAACATTTTAATGGAATGCAAACCATGATGAATGACTCCTTTGATTGACGAATTTAAATAGATTTAGAGTTTTAATGGTCTTTATACTTGTTTGATTTAATCAATATACAAGGTTGTTTTGCCACATGTGTTAATTTCATGATCAATGTGTCAAAAAGTGTGTTTGGAGTCAAAAGAGGGGATTTGCAAATGAGAAATGATGGGAGGCTATCTCTAACTTTGAATTCAACAATTAATATCAATAAGAAATGAAATTTAAGATCAAGGACTCCATTGTCTGTTCAATTGAATGAATTCATGTTATAAATGGTCCGTGGGCATTTGTTTCATAACAAAATAGTCATTAATGATGAAGCAAAATTTTATTTCAACGTTATTGCATGAAAAATAGTCCAGGTAACATCAAGAGGAGCCTAATTCACATGAGATGATTAGAATGTCTCATGATTTAAGAATTAAACTTGTTCACATTTGTACGGAATGCAAACCATGATGAATGACTCTTTTGATTGATGGTTTTAAATAGATTTAGTGTTTTAATGGTCTTTATACTTGTTTGATTTAATCAATATACTAGGATGTATAGCCACATGTGTTAATTTCATGAGAAATGTGTCAAAAAGTGTTTTTGGAGTCAGAACTGAGCATTGCTAATGAGACATGATGGAAGGCAATCTTTAATTTTGAATTCAACAATTAATATCAATAAGAAATAAAATTCAAGATCAAGGACTCCATTGTTTGTTCAATTGAATGACTTCATGTTATAAATGGTCCATGGGCATTTTTTTCATAACAAATATAGTCATTAAAGATGAAGCAAAAAGTTAATTTCAAGGTTATTGCATGAAAAAATAGTATTGGTAAAAATAAAGAGGAGCCTAATTTACTTGAGGAGATAAAAATGTCTTATGATTTAAGAATTAAACCTATTCACATTTGTACGAAATGCAAACCATGATGAATGACTCCTTTGATTGACGGACTAAAATAGATTTAGAGTCTTAATGGCCTTAATACTTATTTGATTCAATCAATATACTAGGTTGTTTATCCACATGTGTTAATTTCATGATCAATGTGTCAAAAAGTGTGTTTGGAGTCAAAAGAGGAGCATTGCTAATGAGAAATGATGGGAGGCTGTCTCTAATTTTGAATTCAACAATTAATATCAATAAGAAATGAAATTCAAGATCCAGGACTCCATTGTTTGTTAAATTGAATGAATTCATGTTATAGATGGTCCATCGGCATTTTTTCCATAATGAATATAGTCATTAAGGATGAAGGAAAATTTAATTTTAAGGTTATTGCATGAAAAATAATCCTAGTAACAATCAGAGGAGCCTAATTTACATGAGGTGATTAGAATGTCTCGTGATTTAAGACTTAAACCGTTTCACATTTGTACAAAATGCAAACCATTATGAATGACTCCTTTGATTGACGGATTTAAATAGATTTAGAGTTTTAATTGTCTTTATACTTGTTTGATTCAATCAATATACTAGGTTGTTTAGCCACATGTGTTCATTTCATGATCAATGTGTTAAAAAGTGTTTTTGGAGTCAAAATAGGAGCATTAATAATGAGAAATGATGGGAGGCATTCTCTAATTTTCAATTCAACAATTTAAAACAATAAGAAATGAAATTCAAGATCAAGCACACCATTGTTTGATAAATTGAATGAATTCATGTCATGGATGGTTCGTGGGCATTTTTTTCATAACAAAATAGTCATTAATGATGAAGCAAAATTTTATTTCAACGTTATTGCATGAAAAATAGTCTAGGTAACAACAAGAGGAGCCTAATTCACATGAGGTGATTAGAATGTCTCATGATTTAAGAATTAAACTTGTTCACATTTGTACGGAATGCAAACCATGATGAATGACTCTTTTGATTGATGGTTTTAAATAGATTTAGTGTTTTAATGGTCTTTATACTTGTTTGATTTAATTAATATACTAGGATGCATAGCCACATGTGTTAATTTCATGAGAAATGTGTCAAAAATTGTTTTTGGAGTCAGAACTGAGCATTGCTAATGAGACATGATGGAAGGCAATCTTTAATTTTGAATTCAACAATTAATATCAATAAGAAATGAAATTCAAGATCAAGGACTCCATTGTTTGTTCAATTGCATGAATTCATGTTATAAATGGTCCATGGGCATTTTTTTCATAACAAATATAGTCATTAAAAATGATGCAAAAGTTAATTTCAAGGTTATAGCATGAAAAATAGTATTGGTAAAAATAAGAGGAGCCTAATTTACTTGAGGAGATAAAAATGTCTTATGATTTAAGAATTAAACCTATTCACATTTGTACGAAATGCAAACCATGATGAATGACTCCTTTGATTGACGGACTAAAATAGATTTAGAGTCTTAATGGCCTTAATACTTATTTGATTCAATCAATATACTAGGTTGTTTATCCACATGTGTTAATTTCATGATCAATGTGTCAAAAAGTGTGTTTGGAGTCAAAAGAGGAGCATTCCTAATGAGAAATGATGGGAGGTTGTCTCTAATTTTGAATTCAACAATTAATATCAATAAAAATGAAATTCAAGATCAAGGACTCCATTGTTTGTTAAATTGATTGAATTCATGTTATAGATGGTCCATGGGCCTTTTTTTTTCATAATGAATATAGTCATTAAAGATGAAGCAAAATTTAATTTCAAGGTTATTGCATGAAAAATAGTATTGGTAACAATAAGAGGAGCCTAATTTACATGAGGTGATTAGAATTTCTCGTGATTTAAGAATTAAACTGTTTGACATTTGTACAAAATGCAAACCATTATGAATGACTCCTTTGATTGACGGATTTAAATAGATTTAGAGTTTTAATTGTCTTTATACTTGTTTGATTCAATCAATATACTAGGTTGTTTAGCCACATGTGTTCATTTCATGATCAATGTGTTAAAAAGTGTTTTTGGAGTCAAAAGAGGAGCATTAATAATGAGAAATGATGGGAGGCATTCTCTAATTTTCAATTCAACAATTTATAACAATAAGAAATGAAATTCAAGATCAAGCACACCATTGTTTGATAAATTGAATGAATTCATGTCATGGATGGTTCGTGGGCATTTTTTTCATAACAAAATAGTCATTAATGATGAAGCAAAATTTTATTTCAAGGTTATTGCATGAAAAATAGTCCAGGTAACAACAAGAGGAGCCTAATTCACATGAGGTGATTAGAATGTCTCATGATTTAAGAATTAAACTTGTTCACATTTGTACGGAATGCAAACCATGATGAATGACTCTTTTGATTGATGGTTTTAAATAGATTTAGTGTTTTAATGGTCTTTATACTTGTTTGATTTAATCAATATACTAGGATGTATAGCCACATGTGTTAATTTCATGAGAAATGTGTCAAAAAGTGTTTTTGGAGTCAGAACTGAGCATTGCTAATGAGACATGATGGAAGGCAATCTCTAATTTTGAATTCAACAATTAATATCAATAAGAAATGAAATTCAAGATCAAGGACTCCATTGTTTGTTCAATTGAATGAATTCATGTTATAAATGGTCCTTGGGCATTTTTTTCATAACAAATATAGTCATTAAAGATGAAGCAAAACTTAATTTCAAGGTTATTGCATGAAAAATAGTATTGGTAAAAATAAGAGGAGTCTAATTTACTTGAGGAGATAAAAATGTCTTATGATTTAAGAATTAAACCTATTCACATTTGTACGAAATGCAAACCATGATGAATGACTCCTTTGATTGACGGACTAAAATAGATTTAGAGTCTTAATGGCCTTAATACTTATTTGATTCAATCAATATACTAGGTTGTTTATCCACATGTGTTAATTTCATGATCAATGTGTCAAAAAGTGTGTTTGGAGTCAAAAGAGGAGCATTCCTAATGAGAAATGATGGGAGGTTGTCTCTAATTTTGAATTCAACAATTAATATCAATAAAAATGAAATTCAAGATCAAGGACTCCATTGTTTGTTAAATTGATTGAATTCATGTTATAGATGGTCCATGGGCCTTTTTTCCATAATGAATATAGTCATTAAAGATGAAGCAAAATTTAATTTCAAGGTTATTGCATGAAAAAATAGTATTGGTAACAATAAGAGGAGCCTAATTTACATGAGGTGATTAGAATTTCTCGTGATTTAAGAATTAAACTGTTTGACATTTGTACAAAATGCAAACCATTATGAATGACTCCTTTGATTGACGGATTTTAAATAGATTTAGAGTTTTAATTGTCTTTATACTTGTTTGATTCAATCAATATACTAGGTTGTTTAGCCACATGTGTTTAATTTCATGATCAATGTGTTAAAAAAAGTGTTTTTGGAGTCAAAAGAGGAGCATTAATAATGAGAAATGATGGGAGGCATTCTCTAATTTTCAATTCAACAATTTATAACAATAAGAAATGAAATTCAAGATCAAGCACACCATTGTTTGATAAATTGAATGAATTCATGTTATATATGGTCCGTGGGCATTTTTTTTCATAACAAATAAGTCATTAATGATGAAGCAAAATTTTATTTCAAGGTTATTGCATGAAAAATAGTCCAGGTAACAACAAGAGGAGCCTAATTCACATGAGGTGATTAGAATGTCTCATGATTTAAGAATTAAACTTGTTCACATTTGTACGGAATGCAAACCATGATGAATGACTCTTTTGATTGATGGTTTTAAATAGATTTAGTGTTTTAATGGTCTTTATACTTGTTTGATTTAATCAATATACTAGGATGTATAGCCACATGTGTTAATTTCATGAGAAATGTGTCAAAAAGTGTTTTTGGAGTCAGAACTGAGCATTGCTAATGAGACATGATGGAAGGCAATCTCTAATTTTGAATTCAACAATTAATATCAATAAGAAATGAAATTCAAGATCAAGGACTCCATTGTTTGTTCAATTGAATGAATTCATGTTATAAATGGTCCTTGGGCATTTTTTTCATAACAAATATAGTCATTAAAGATGAAGCAAAAGTTAATTTCAAGGTTATTGCATGAAAAATAGTATTGGTAAAAATAAGAGGAGTCTAATTTAGTTGAGGAGATAAAAATGTCTTATGATTTAAGAATTAAACCTATTCACATTTGTACGAAATGCAAACCATGATGAATGACTCCTTTGATTGACGGACTAAAATAGATTTAGAGTCTTAATGGCCTTAATACTTATTTGATTCAATCAATATACTAGGTTGTTTATCCACATGTGTTAATTTCATGATCAATGTGTCAAAAAGTGTGTTTGGAGTCAAAAGAGGAGCATTCCTAATGAGAAATGATGGGAGGTTGTCTCTAATTTTGAATTCAACAATTAATATCAATAAAAATGAAATTCAAGATCAAGGACTCCATTGTTTGTTAAATTGATTGAATTCATGTTATAGATGGTCCATGGGCCTTTTTTTCCATAATGAATATAGTCATTAAAGATGAAGCAAAATTTAATTTCAAGGTTATTGCATGAAAAAATAGTATTGGTAACAATAAGAGGAGCCTAATTTACATGAGGTGATTAGAATTTCTCGTGATTTAAGAATTAAACTGTTTGACATTTGTACAAAATGCAAACCATTATGAATGACTCCTTTGATTGACGGATTTAAATAGATTTAGAGTTTTAATTGTCTTTATACTTGTTTGATTCAATCAATATACTAGGTTGTTTAGCCACATGTGTTAATTTCATGATCAATGTGTTAAAAAGTGTTTTTGGAGTCAAAAGAGGAGCATTAATAATGAGAAATGATGGGAGGCATTCTCTAATTTTCAATTCAACAATTTTATAACAATAAGAAATGAAATTCAAGATCAAGCACACCATTGTTTGATAAATTGAATGAATTCATGTTATATATGGTCCGTGGGCATTTTTTTTCATAACAAATAAGTCATTAATGATGAAGCAAAATTTTATTTCAAGGTTATTGCATGAAAAATAGTCCAGGTAACAACAAGAGGAGCCTAATTCACATGAGGTGATTAGAATGTCTCATGATTTAAGAATTAAACTTGTTCACATTTGTACGGAATGCAAACCATGATGAATGACTCTTTTGATTGATGGTTTTAAATAGATTTAGTGTTTTAATGGTCTTTATACTTGTTTGATTTAATCAATATACTAGGATGTATAGCCACATGTGTTAATTTCATGAGAAATGTGTCAAAAAGTGTTTTTGGAGTCAGAACTGAGCATTGCTAATGAGACATGATGGAAGGCAATCTCTAATTTTGAATTCAACAATTAATATCAATAAGAAATGAAATTCAAGATCAAGGACTCCATTGTTTGTTCAATTTGAATGAATTCATGTTATAAATGGTCCATTGGGCATTTTTTTTCATAACAAATATAGTCATTAAAGATGAAGCAAAACTTAATTTCAAGGTTATTGCATGAAAAATAGTATTGGTAAAAATAAGAGGAGCCTAATTTACTTGAGGAGATAAAAATGTCTTATGGATTAAGAATTAAACCTATTCACATTTGTACGAAATGCAAACCATGATGAATGACTCCTTTGATTGACGGACTAAAATAGATTTAGAGTCTTAATGGCCTTAATACTTATTTGATTCAATCAATATACTAGGTTGTTTATCCACATGTGTTAATTTCATGATCAATGTGTCAAAAAGTGTGTTTGGAGTCAAAAGAGGAGCATTCCTAATGAGAAATGATGGGAGGTTGTCTCTAATTTTGAATTCAACAATTAATATCAATAAAAATGAAATTCAAGATCAAGGACTCCATTGTTTGTTAAATTGATTGAATTCATGTTATAGATGGTCCATGGGCCTTTTTTCCATAATGAATATAGTCATTAAAGATGAAGCAAAATTTAATTTCAAGGTTATTGCATGAAAAATAGTATTGGTAACAATAAGAGGAGCCTAATTTACATGAGGTGATTAGAATTTCTCGTGATTTAAGAATTAAACTGTTTGACATTTGTACAAAATGCAAACCATTATGAATGACTCCTTTGATTGACGGATTTAAATAGATTTAGAGTTTTAATTGTCTTTATACTTGTTTGATTCAATCAATATACTAGGTTGTTTAGCCACATGTGTTAATTTCATGATCAATGTGTTAAAAAGTGTTTTTGGAGTCAAAAGAGGAGCATTAATAATGAGAAATGATGGGAGGCATTCTCTAATTTTCAATTCAACAATTTATAACAATAAGAAATGAAATTCAAGATCAAGCACACCATTGTTTGATAAATTGAATGAATTCATGTTATGGATGGTCCGTGGGCATTTTTTTCATAACAAAATAGTCATTAATGATGAAGCAAAATTTTATTTCAAGGTTATTGCATGAAAAATAGTCCAGGTAACAACAAGAGGAGCCTAATTCACATGAGGTGATTAGAATGTCTCATGATTTAAGAATTAAACTTGTTCACATTTGTACGGAATGCAAACCATGATGAATGACTCTTTTGATTGATGGTTTTAAATAGATTTAGTGTTTTAATGGTCTTTATACTTGTTTGATTTAATCAATATACTAGGATGTATAGCCACATGTGTTAATTTCATGAGAAATGTGTCAAAAAAGTGTTTTTGGAGTCAGAACTGAGCATTGCTAATGAGACATGATGGAAGGCAATCTCTAATTTTGAATTCAACAATTAATATCAATAAGAAATGAAATTCAAGATCAAGGACTCCATTGTTTGTTCAATTGAATGAATTCATGTTATAAATGGTCCATGGGCATTTTTTTTCATAACAAATATAGTCATTAAAGATGAAGCAAAAGTTAATTTCAAGGTTATTGCATGAAAAATAGTATTGGTAAAAATAAGAGGAGCCTAATTTACTTGAGGAGATAAAAATGTCTTATGGATTTAAGAATTAAACCTATTCACATTTGTACGAAATGCAAACCATGATGAATGACTCCTTTGATTGACGGACTAAAATAGATTTAGAGTCTTAATGGCCTTAATACTTATTTGATTCAATCAATATACTAGGTTGTTTATCCACATGTGTTAATTTCATGATCAATGTGTCAAAAAGTGTGTTTGGAGTCAAAAGAGGAGCATTCCTAATGAGAAATGATGGGAGGTTGTCTCTAATTTTGAATTCAACAATTAATATCAATAAAAATGAAATTCAAGATCAAGGACTCCATTGTTTGTTAAATTGATTGAATTCATGTTATAGATGGTCCATGGGCCTTTTTTCCATAATGAATATAGTCATTAAAGATGAAGCAAAATTTAATTTCAAGGTTATTGCATGAAAAATAGTATTGGTAACAATAAGAGGAGCCTAATTTACATGAGGTGATTAGAATTTCTCGTGATTTAAGAATTAAAACTGTTTGACATTTGTACAAAATGCAAACCATTATGAATGACTCCTTTGATTGACGGATTTAAATAGATTTAGAGTTTTAATTGTCTTTATACTTGTTTGATTCAATCAATATACTAGGTTGTTTAGCCACATGTGTTAATTTCATGATCAATGTGTTAAAAAGTGTTTTTGGAGTCAAAAGAGGAGCATTAATAATGAGAAATGATGGGAGGCATTCTCTAATTTTCAATTCAACAATTTATAACAATAAGAAATGAAATTCAAGATCAAGCACACCATTGTTTGATAAATTGAATGAATTCATGTTATATATGGTCCGTGGGCATTTTTTTCATAACAAAATAGTCATTAATGATGAAGCAAAATTTTATTTCAAGGTTATTGCATGAAAAATAGTCCAGGTAACAACAAGAGGAGCCTAATTCACATGAGGTGATTAGAATGTCTCATGATTTAAGAATTAAACTTGTTCACATTTGTACGGAATGCAAACCATGATGAATGACTCTTTTGATTGATGGTTTTAAATAGATTTAGTGTTTTAATGGTCTTTATACTTGTTTGATTTAATCAATATACTAGGATGTATAGCCACATGTGTTAATTTCATGAGAAATGTGTCAAAAAGTGTTTTTGGAGTCAGAACTGAGCATTGCTAATGAGACATGATGGAAGGCAATCTCTAATTTTGAATTCAACAATTAATATCAATAAGAAATGAAATTCAAGATCAAGGACTCCATTGTTTGTTCAATTGAATGAATTCATGTTATAAATGGTCCTTGGGCATTTTTTTCATAACAAATATAGTCATTAAAGATGAAGCAAAACTTAATTTCAAGGTTATTGCATGAAAAATAGTATTGGTAAAAATAAGAGGAGCCTAATTTACTTGAGGAGATAAAAATGTCTTATGATTTAAGAATTAAACCTATTCACATTTGTACGAAATGCAAACCATGATGAATGACTCCTTTGATTGACGGACTAAAATAGATTTAGAGTCTTAATGGCCTTAATACTTATTTGATTCAATCAATATACTAGGTTGTTTATCCACATGTGTTAATTTCATGATCAATGTGTCAAAAAGTGTGTTTGGAGTCAAAAGAGGAGCATTCCTAATGAGAAATGATGGGAGGTTGTCTCTAATTTTGAATTCAACAATTAATATCAATAAAAATGAAATTCAAGATCAAGGACTCCATTGTTTGTTAAATTGATTGAATTCATGTTATAGATGGTCCATGGGCCTTTTTTCCATAATGAATATAGTCATTAAAGTGAAGCAAAATTTAATTTCAAGGTTATTGCATGAAAAATAGTATTGGTAACAATAAGAGGAGCCTAATTTACATGAGGTGATTAGAATTTCTCGTGATTTAAGAATTAAACTGTTTGACATTTGTACAAAATGCAAACCATTATGAATGACTCCTTTGATTGACGGATTTAAATAGATTTAGAGTTTTAATTGTCTTTATACTTGTTTGATTCAATCAATATACTAGGTTGTTTAGCCACATGTGTTAATTTCATGATCAATGTGTTAAAAAGTGTTTTTGGAGTCAAAAGAGGAGCATTAATAATGAGAAATGATGGGAGGCATTCTCTAATTTTCAATTCAACAATTTATAACAATAAGAAATGAAATTCAAGATCAAGCACACCATTGTTTGATAAATTGAATGAATTCATGTTATATATGGTCCGTGGGCATTTTTTTCATAACAAAATAGTCATTAATGATGAAGCAAAATTTTATTTCAAGGTTATTGCATGAAAAATAGTCCAGGTAACAACAAGAGGAGCCTAATTCACATGAGGTGATTAGAATGTCTCATGATTTAAGAATTAAACTTGTTCACATTTGTACGGAATGCAAACCATGATGAATGACTCTTTTGATTGATGGTTTTAAATAGATTTAGTGTTTTAATGGTCTTTATACTTGTTTGATTTAATCAATATACTAGGATGTATAGCCACATGTGTTAATTTCATGAGAAATGTGTCAAAAAGTGTTTTTGGATTCAGAACTGAGCATTGCTAATGAGACATGATGGAAGGCAATCACTAATTTTGAATTCGACAATTAATATCAATAAGAAATGAAATTCAAGATCAAGGACTCCATTGTTTGTTCAATTGAATGAATTCATGTTATAAATGGTCCATGGGCATTTTTTTCATAACAAATATAGTCATTAAAGATGAAGCAAAAGTTAATTTCAAGGTTATTGCATGAAAAATAGTATTGGTAAAAATAAGAGGAGCCTAATTTACTTGAGGAGATAAAAAATGTCTTATGATTTAAGAATTAAACCTATTCACATTTGTACGAAATGCAAACCATGATGAATGACTCCTTTGATTGACGGACTAAAATAGATTTAGAGTCTTAATGGCCTTAATACTTATTTGATTCAATCAATATACTAGGTTGTTTATCCACATGTGTTAATTTCATGATCAATGTGTCAAAAAGTGTGTTTGGAGTCAAAAGAGGAGCATTGCTAATGAGAAATGATGGGAGGTTGTCTTTAATTTTGAATTCAACCATTAATATCAATAAAAATGAAATTCAAGATCAAAGACTTCCATTGTTTGTTAAATTGATTGAATTCATGTTATAGATGGTCCATGGGCCTTTTTTCCATAATGAATATAGTCATTAAAGATGAAGCAAAATTTAATTTCAAGGTTATTGCATGAAAAATAGTATTGGTAACAATAAGAGGAGCCTAATTTACATGAGGTGATTAGAATTTCTCGTGATTTAAGAATTAAACTGTTTGACATTTGTACAAAATGCAAACCATTATGAATGACTCCTTTGATTGACGGATTTAAATAGATTTAGAGTTTTAATTGTCTTTATACTTGTTTGATTCAATCAATATACTAGGTTGTTTAGCCACATGTGTTAATTTCATGATCAATGTGTTAAAAAAAGTGTTTTTGGAGTCAAAAGAGGAGCATTAATAATGAGAAATGATGGGAGGCATTCTCTAATTTTCAATTCAACAATTTATAACAATAAGAAATGAAATTCAAGATCAAGCACACCATTGTTTGATAAATTGAATGAATTCATGTTATGGATGGTCCGTGGGCATTTTTTTCATAACAAAATAGTCATTAATGATGAAGCAAAATTTTATTTCAAGGTTATTACATGAAAAATAGTCCAGGTAACAACAAGAGGAGCCTAATTCACATGAGGTGATTAGAATGTCTCATGATTTAAGAATTAAACTTGTTCACATTTGTACGGAATGCAAACCATGATGAATGACTCTTTTGATTGATGGTTTTAAATAGATTTAGTGTTTTAATGGTCTTTATACTTGTTTGATTTAATCAATATACTAGGATGTATAGCCACATGTGTTAATTTCATGAGAAATGTGTCAAAAAGTGTTTTTGGATTCAGAACTGAGCATTGCTAATGAGACATGATGGAAGGCAATCACTAATTTTGAATTCGACAATTAATATCAATAAGAAATGAAATTCAAGATCAAGGACTCCATTGTTTGTTCAATTGAATGAATTCATGTTATAAATGGTCCATGGGCATTTTTTTCATAACAAATATAGTCATTAAAGATGAAGCAAAAGTTAATTTCAAGGTTATTGCATGAAAAATAGTATTGGTAAAAATAAGAGGAGCCTAATTTACTTGAGGAGATAAAAATGTCTTATGATTTAAGAATTAAACTATTCACATTTGTACGAAATGCAAACCATGATGAATGACTCCTTTGATTGACGGACTAAAATAGATTTAGAGTCTTAATGGCCTTAATACTTATTTGATTCAATCAATATACTAGGTTGTTTATCCACATGTGTTAATTTCATGATCAATGTGTCAAAAAGTGTGTTTGGAGTCAAAAGAGGAGCATTGCTAATGAGAAATGATGGGAGGCTGTCTCTAATTTTGAATTCAACAATTAATATCAATAAAAAATGAAATTCAAGATCAAGGACTTCATTGTTTGTTAAATTGATTGAATTCATGTGTTATAGATGGTCCATGGGCCTTTTTTCCATAATGAATATAGTCATTAAAGATGAAGCAAAATTTAATTTCAAGGTTATTGCATGAAAAATAGTATTGGTAACAATAAGAGGAGCCTAATTTACATGAGGTGATTAGAATTTCTCGTGATTTAAGAATTAAACTGTTTGACATTTGTACAAAATGCAAACCATTATGAATGACTCCTTTGATTGACGGATTTAAATAGATTTAGAGTTTTAATTGTCTTTATACTTTTTTGATTCAATCAATATACTAGGTTGTTTAGCCACATGTGTTCATTTCATGATCAATGTGTTAAAAAGTGTTTTTGGAGTCAAAAGAGGAGCATTAATAATGAGAAATGATGGGAGGCATTCTCTAATTTTCAATTCAACAATTTATAACAATAAGAAATGAAATTCAAGATCAAGCACACCATTGTTTGATAAATTGAATGAATTCATGTTATAGATGGTCCGTGGGCATTTTTTTCATAACAAAATAGTCATTAATGATGAAGCAAAATTTTATTTCAAGGTTATTGCATGAAAAATAGTCCAGGTAACAACAAGAGGAGCCTAATTCACATGAGGTGATTAGAATGTCTCATGATTTAAGAGTTAAACTTGTTCACATTTGTACGGAATGCAAACCATGATGAATGACTCTTTTGATTAGTGGTTTTAAATAGATTTAGTGTTTTAATGGTCTTTATACTTGTTTGATTTAATCAATATACTAGGATGTATAGCCACATGTGTTAATTTCATGAGAAATGTGTCAAAAAGTGTTTTTGGAGTCAGAACTGAGCATTGCTAATGAGACATGATGGAAGGCAATCTTTAATTTTGAATTCAACAATTAATATCAATAAGAAATGAAATTCAAGATCAAGGACTCCATTGTTTGTTCAATTGAATGAATTCATGTTATAAATGGTCCATGGGCATTTTTTTCATAACAAATATAGTCATTAAAGATGAAGCAAAAGTTAATTTCAAGGTTATTGCATGAAAAATAGTATTGGTAAAAATAAGAGGAGCCTAATTTACTTGAGGAGATAAAAATGTCTTATGATTTAAGAATTAAACCTATTCACATTTGTACGAAATGCAAACCATGATGAATGACTCCTTTGATTGACGGACTAAAATAGATTTAGAGTCTTAATGGCCTTAATACTTATTTGATTCAATCAATATACTAGGTTGTTTATCCACATGTGTTAATTTCATGATCAATGTGTCAAAAAGTGTGTTTGGAGTCAAAAGAGGAGCATTGCTAATGAGAAATGATGGGAGGTTGTCTTTAATTTTGAATTCAACCATTAATATCAATAAAAATGAAATTCAAGATCAAGGACTTCATTGTTTGTTAAATTGATTGAATTCATGTTATAGATGGTCCATGGGCCTTTTTTCCATAATGAATATAGTCATTAAAGATGAAGCAAAATTTAATTTCAAGGTTATTGCATGAAAAATAGTATTGGTAACAATAAGAGGAGCCTAATTTACATGAGGTGATTAGAATTTCTCGTGATTTAAGAATTAAACTGTTTGACATTTGTACAAAATGCAAACCATTATGAATGACTCCTTTGATTGACGGATTTAAATAGATTTAGAGTTTTAATTGTCTTTATACTTGTTTGATTCAATCAATATACTAGGTTGTTTAGCCACATGTGTTAATTTCATGATCAATGTGTTAAAAAGTGTTTTTGGAGTCAAAAGAGGAGCATTAATAATGAGAAATGATGGGAGGCATTCTCTAATTTTCAATTCAACAATTTATAACAATAAGAAATGAAATTCAAGATCAAGCACACCATTGTTTGATAAATTGAATGAATTCATGTTATATAGATGGTCCGTGGGCATTTTTTTCATAACAAAATAGTCATTAATGATGAAGCAAAATTTTATTTCAAGGTTATTGCATGAAAAATAGTCCAGGTAACAACAAGAGGAGCCTAATTCACATGAGGTGATTAGAATGTCTCATGATTTAAGAGTTAAACTTGTTCACATTTGTACGGAATGCAAACCATGATGAATGACTCTTTTGATTAGTGGTTTTAAATAGATTTAGTGTTTTAATGGTCTTTATACTTGTTTGATTTAATCAATATACTAGGATGTATAGCCACATGTGTTAATTTCATGAGAAATGTGTCAAAAAGTGTTTTTGGAGTCAGAACTGAGCATTGCTAATGAGACATGATGGAAGGCAATCTTTAATTTTGAATTCAACAATTAATATCAATAAGAAATGAAATTCAAGATCAAGGACTCCATTGTTTGTTCAATTGAATGAATTCATGTTATAAATGGTCCATGGGCATTTTTTTCATAACAAATATAGTCATTAAAGATGAAGCAAAAGTTAATTTCAAGGTTATTGCATGAAAAATAGTATTGGTAAAAATAAGAGGAGCCTAATTTACTTGAGGAGATAAAAATGTCTTATGATTTAAGAATTAAACCTATTCACATTTGTACGAAATGCAAACCATGATGAATGACTCCTTTGATTGACGGACTAAAATAGATTTAGAGTCTTAATGGCCTTAATACTTATTTGATTCAATCAATATACTAGGTTGTTTATCCACATGTGTTAATTTCATGATCAATGTGTCAAAAAGTGTGTTTGGAGTCAAAAGAGGAGCATTGCTAATGAGAAATGATGGGAGGTTGTCTTTAATTTTGAATTCAACCATTAATATCAATAAAAAATGAAATTCAAGATCAAGGACTTCATTGTTTGTTAAATTGATTGAATTCATGTTATAGATGGTCCATGGGCCTTTTTTCCATAATGAATATAGTCATTAAAGATGAAGCAAAATTTAATTTCAAGGTTATTGCATGAAAAATAGTATTGGTAACAATAAGAGGAGCCTAATTTACATGAGGTGATTAGAATTTCTCGTGATTTAAGAATTAAACTGTTTGACATTTGTACAAAATGCAAACCATTATGAATGACTCCTTTGATTGACGGATTTAAATAGATTTAGAGTTTTAATTGTCTTTATACTTGTTTGATTCAATCAATATACTAGGTTGTTTAGCCACATGTGTTAATTTCATGATCAATGTGTTAAAAAGTGTTTTTGGAGTCAAAAGAGGAGCATTAATAATGAGAAATGATGGGAGGCATTCTCTAATTTTCAATTCAACAATTTATAACAATAAGAAATGAAATTCAAGATCAAGCACACCATTGTTTGATAAATTGAATGAATTCATGTTATATATGGTCCGTGGGCATTTTTTTCATAACAAAATAGTCATTAATGATGAAGCAAAATTTTATTTCAAGGTTATTGCATGAAAAATAGTCCAGGTAACAACAAGAGGAGCCTAATTCACATGAGGTGATTAGAATGTCTCATGATTTAAGAGTTAAACTTGTTCACATTTGTACGGAATGCAAACCATGATGAATGACTCTTTTGATTAGTGGTTTTAAATAGATTTAGTGTTTTAATGGTCTTTATACTTGTTTGATTTAATCAATATACTAGGATGTATAGCCACATGTGTTAATTTCATGAGAAATGTGTCAAAAAGTGTTTTTGGAGTCAGAACTGAGCATTGCTAATGAGACATGATGGAAGGCAATCTTTAATTTTGAATTCAACAATTAATATCAATAAGAAATGAAATTCAAGATCAAGGACTCCATTGTTTGTTCAATTGAATGAATTCATGTTATAAATGGTCCATGGGCATTTTTTTTCATAACAAATATAGTCATTAAAGATGAAGCAAAAGTTAATTTCAAGGTTATTGCATGAAAAATAGTATTGGTAAAAATAAGAGGAGCCTAATTTACTTGAGGAGATAAAAAATGTCTTATGATTTAAGAATTAAACCTATTCACATTTGTACGAAATGCAAACCATGATGAATGACTCCTTTGATTGACGGACTAAAATAGATTTAGAGTCTTAATGGCCTTAATACTTATTTGATTCAATCAATATACTAGGTTGTTTATCCACATGTGTTAATTTCATGATCAATGTGTCAAAAAGTGTGTTTGGAGTCAAAAGAGGAGCATTGCTAATGAGAAATGATGGGAGGTTGTCTTTAATTTTGAATTCAACCATTAATATCAATAAAAATGAAATTCAAGATCAAGGACTTCATTGTTTGTTAAAATTGATTGAATTCATGTTATAGATGGTCCATGGGCCTTTTTTTCCATAATGAATATAGTCATTAAAGATGAAGCAAAATTTAATTTCAAGGTTATTGCATGAAAAATAGTATTGGTAACAATAAGAGGAGCCTAATTTACATGAGGTGATTAGAATTTCTCGTGATTTAAGAATTAAACTGTTTGACATTTGTACAAAATGCAAACCATTATGAATGACTCCTTTGATTGACGGATTTAAATAGATTTAGAGTTTTAATTGTCTTTATACTTGTTTGATTCAATCAATATACTAGGTTGTTTAGCCACATGTGTTAATTTCATGATCAATGTGTTAAAAAGTGTTTTTGGAGTCAAAAGAGGAGCATTAATAATGAGAAATGATGGGAGGCATTCTCTAATTTTCAATTCAACAATTTATAACAATAAGAAATGAAATTCAAGATCAAGCACACCATTGTTTGATAAATTGAATGAATTCATGTTATATATGGTCCGTGGGCATTTTTTTCATAACAAAATAGTCATTAATGATGAAGCAAAATTTTATTTCAAGGTTATTGCATGAAAAATAGTCCAGGTAACAACAAGAGGAGCCTAATTCACATGAGGTGATTAGAATGTCTCATGATTTAAGAATTAAACTTGTTCACATTTGTACGGAATGCAAACCATGATGAATGACTCTTTTGATTGATGGTTTTAAATAGATTTAGTGTTTTAATGGTCTTTATACTTGTTTGATTTAATCAATATACTAGGATGTATAGCCACATGTGTTAATTTCATGAGAAATGTGTCAAAAAGTGTTTTTGGATTCAGAACTGAGCATTGCTAATGAGACATGATGGAAGGCAATCACTAATTTTGAATTCGACAATTAATATCAACAAGAAATGAAATTCAAGATCAAGGACTCCATTGTTTGTTCAATTGAATGAATTCATGTTATAAATGGTCCATGGGCATCTTTTTCATAACAAATATAGTCATTAAAGATGAAGCAAAAGTTAATTTCAAGGTTATTGCATGAAAAATAGTATTGGTAAAAATAAGAGGAGCCTAATTTACTTAAGGAGATAAAAATGTCTTATGGATTAAGAATTAAACCTATTCACATTTGTACGAAATGCAAACCATGATGAATGACTCCTTTGATTGACGGACTAAAATAGATTTAGAGTCTTAATGGCCTTAATACTTATTTGATTTAATCAATATACTAGGTTGTTTACCCACATGTGTTAATTTCATGATTAATGTGTCAAAAATTGTGTTTGGAGTCAAAAGAGGAGCATTCCTAATGAGAAATGATGGGAGGTTGTCTCTAATTTTGAATTCAACAATTAATATCAATAAAAATGAAATTCAAGATCAAGGACTCCATTGTTTGTTAAATTGATTGAATTCATGTTATAGATGGTCCATGGGCATTTTTTCCATAATGAATATAGTCATTAAAGTGAAGCAAAATTTAATTTCAAGGTTATTGCATGAAAAATAGTATTGGTAACAATAAGAGGAGCCTAATTTACATGAGGTGATTAGAATTTCTCGTGATTTAAGAATTAAACTGTTTGACATTTGTACAAAATGCAAACCATTATGAATGACTCCTTTGATTGACGGATTTAAATAGATTTAGAGTTTTAATTGTCTTTATACTTGTTTGATTCAATCAATATACTAGGTTGTTTAGCCACATGTGTTAATTTCATGATCGATGTGTTAAAAAGTGTTTTTGGAGTCAAAAGAGGAGCATTAATAATGAGAAATGATGGGAGGCATTCTCTAATTTTCTATTCAACAATTTATAACAATAAGAAATGAAATTCAAGATCAAGCACACCATTGTTTGATAAATTGAATGAATTCATGTTATGGATGGTCCGTGGGCATTTTTTTCATAACAAAATAGTCATTAATGATGAAGCAAAATTTTATTTCAAGGTTATTGCATGAAAAATAGTCCAGGTAACAACAAGAGGGAGCCTAATTCACATGAGGTGATTAGAATGTCTCATGATTTATTTAGAATTAAAACTTGTTCACATTTGTACGGAATGCAAACCATGATGAATGACTCTTTTGATTGATGGTTTTAAAATAGATTTAGTGTTTTTAATGGTCTTTATACTTGTTTGATTTAATCAATATACTAGGATGTATAGCCACATGTGTTAATTTCATGAGAAATGTGTCAAAAAGTGTTTTTGGATTCAGAACTGAGCATTGCTAATGAGACATGATGGAAGGCAATCTCTAATTTTGAATTCGACAATTAATATCAATAAGAAATGAAATTCAAGATCAAGGACTCCATTGTTTGTTCAATTGAATGAATTCATGTTATAAATTGTCCATGGGCATTTTTTTCATAACAAATATAGTCATTAAAGATGAAGCAAAAGTTAATTTCAAGGTTATTGCATGAAAAATAGTATTGGTAAAAATAAGAGGAGCCTAATTTACTTGAGGAGATAAAAATGTCTTATGGATTAAGAATTAAACCTATTCACATTTGTACGAAATGCAAACCATGATGAATGACTCCTTTGATTGACGGACTAAAATAGATTTAGAGTCTTAATGGCCTTAATACTTATTTGATTCAATCAATATACTAGGTTGTTTATCCACATGTGTTAATTTCATGATCAATGTGTCAAAAAGTGTGTTGGAGTCAAAAGAGGAGCATTGCGAATGAGAAATGATGGGAGGCTGTCTCTAATTTTGAATTCAACAATTAATATCAATAAAAATGAAATTCAAGATCAAGGACTCCATTGTTTGTTAAATTGATTGAATTCATGTTATAGATGGTCCATGGGCCTTTTTTCCATAATGAATATAGTCATTAAAGTTGAAGCAAAATTTAATTTCAAGGTTATTGCATGAAAAATAGTATTGGTAACAATAAGAGGAGCCTAATTTACATGAGGTGATTAGAATTTCTCGTGATTTAAGAATTAAACTGTTTGACATTTGTACAAAATGCAAACCATTATGAATGACTCCTTTGATTGACGGATTTAAATAGATTTAGAGTTTCAATTGTCTTTATACTTGTTTGATTCAATCAATATACTAGGTTGTTTAGCCACATGTGTTAATTTCATGATCAATGTGTTAAAAAGTGTTTTTGGAGTCAAAAGAGGAGCATTAATAATGAGAAATGATGGGAGGCATTCTCTAATTTTCAATTCAACAATTTATAACAATAAGAAATGAAATTCAAGATCAAGCACACCATTGTTTGATAAAATTGAATGAAATTCATGTTATAGATGGTCCCGTGGGCATTTTTTTCATAAAAACAAAATAGTCATCAATGATGAAGCAAAATTTTATTTCAACATGATTAATATTGAACAAGAAGTGAAATTGAAGATCAAGGACTCCATTGTTTGTTAAACTCCTTTGATTGAATGAAGTCATGTCATAGATTGTTTGATTTAATCAATATGGGCATTTCTTTCATAACAAAATAGTCATTAAGATGAAGCAAAATTTTTCAACAATTTCAAGGTTATTGCATGAAAAAACAGTCAAGGTAACAACTAGAGGAGCCTAATTCACCTGAGGTGATTAGAATGTCTCGTGATTTAAGAATTAAACCTGTTCACATTTGTACGGAATGCAAACCATGATGAATGACTCCTTTGATTGATGGATTTAAATAGATTTAGAGTTTTAATGGCCTTTATAATAGTTTGATTTAATCAATATACTAGGTTGTTTAGCCACATGTGTTAATTTCATGATCAATGTGTCAAAAAGTGTGTTTGGAGTCAAAAGAGGAGCATTGCTAATGAGAAATGATGGGAGGTTGTCTTTAATTTTGAATTGAACAATTAATATCAATAAGAAATGAAATTCAAGATCAAGAACTCCATTGTTAGTTACATTGAATGAAGTCATGTTATAGACAGTCCATGGGCATTTTGTTTCATAACAAAATAGTCATTAATGATGAAGCAAAATTTTATTTCAAGGTTATTGCATGAAAAATAGTCCAATTAACAACTAGAGGAGCCTAATTCACATGAGGTGATTAGAATGTCTCATGATTTAAGAATTAAACCTCGTCACATTTGTACGGAATCCAAACCATGGTATATGACTCCTTTGATTGACGGATTTAAATAGATTTAGTGTTTTAATGGTCTTTATACTTGTTTGATTGAATCAATATACTAGGTTGTTTAGCCCCATGTGTTAATTTCATGATCAATGTGTCAAAAAGTGTGTTTGGTGTCAAAAGAGGAGCATTGCTAATGAGAAATGATGGGAGGTTGTCTCTAATTTTGAATTCAACAATTAATATCAATAAGAAATGAAATTCAAGATCAAGGACTCCATTGCTTGTTAAATTCATTGAATTCATTTAGCGCGAGTGTAGCTTAAACCACTCGTGGATATTGATTGAATAATATACTAGGTTTGTAATTTCATGATCAATGTGTCAAAAAGTGTGTTTGTGTCATAAAAAAAAGGTAGTCATTAATGATGAAGCAAAATTTATTTTCAAGGTTGGTCCATGGGCATTTTTTTCATAAAAAAATAGTCATTAATGATGAAAAAATTTATTTCAAGGTTATTGCATGAAAAATAGTCCTCGTAACAATAAGAGGAGCCTAATTTACATGAGGTGATTACAATGTCTCGTGATTTAGTAATTAAACCTGTTCACATTTGTACGGAATGCAATCCATGATGAATGACTCCTTTGATTGACGGATTTAAATCGATTTAATGTTTTAATTGTCTTTATACTTGTTCGATTCAATCAATATACTAGGTTGATTAGCCACATGTATTAATTTCATGATCAGTGTCAAAAAGTTTTTTTGGAGTCGAAAGAGGAGCATGGCTAATGAGAAATGATGGGAGGCATTCTCTAATTTTGAATTCAACAATTAATATCAATAAGAAATGAAATTCAAGATCAAGGACTCCATTGTTTGTTAAATGGAAAGAATTCATGTTATAGATGGTCGATGGGCATTTATTTCATAACAAATATAGTCATTAAAGATGGAGCAAAAGTTAATTTCAAGGTTATTGCATGAAAAATAGTCCTGGTAATAATAAGAGGAGCCTAATTTAGATGGGGAGATTAGAATGTCTCGTGATTTAAGAATTAAACCTGTTCACATTTGTACGAAATGAAAACCATGATGAATGACTCCTTTGACTGATGGACTAAAATAGATTTAGAGTGTTAATGGTCTTTATACTTGTTTGATTCAATCAATATACTAGGTTGTTTAGCCACATGTGTTAATTTCATGATCAATGTGTTAAAAAGTGTGTTTGGAGTCAAAAGAGAAGATTTTGCTAATGAGAAAAGATGGGAGGCTGTCTCTAATTTTGAATTCAACAATTAATATCAATAAGAAATGAAATTCAAGATCCAGGACTCCATTGTTTGTTAAATTGAATGAATTCATGTTATAGATGGTCCATGGGCATTTTTTGCGTAATGAATATAGTCATTAAGGATGAAGCAAAATTTAATTTCAAGGTTATTGCATGAAAAATAGTATTGGTAACAATAAGAGGAGCCTAATTTACAGGAGCTGATTAGAATTTCTTGTGATTTAAGAATTAAACTGTTTCACATTTGTACAAAATGCAAACCATTATGAATGACCCCTTCGATTGACGGATTTAAATAGATTTAGAGTTTTAATTGTCTTTATACTTGTTTGATTCAATCAATATACTAGGTTGTTTAGCCACATGTGTTAATTTCATGATCAATGTGTTAAAAAGTGTTTTTGGAGTCAAAAGAGGAGCATTAATAATGAGAAATGATGGAAGGCATTCTCTAATTTTCAATTGAACAATTTATAACAATAAGAAATGAAATTCAAGATCAAGCACACAGTTGTTTGATAAATTGAATGAATTCATGTTATAGATGGTCCGTGGGCATTTTTTTCATAACAAAATAGTGATTAATGATGAAGCAAAATTTTATTTCAAGGTTATTGCATGAAAAATAGTCCAGGTAACAACAAGAGGAGCCTAATTCACCTGAGGTGATTAGAATGTCTCATGATTTAAGAATTAAACTTGTTCACATTTGTACGGAATGCAAACCATGATGAATGACTCCTTTGATTGATGGATTTAAATAGATTTAGTGTTTTAATGGTCTTTATACTTGTTTGATTTAATCAATATACTAAGATGTATAGCCACATGTGTTAATTTCATGAGAAATGTGTCAAAAAGTGTTTTTGGAGTCAGAACTGAGCATTGCTAATGAGACATGATGGAAGGCAGTCTCTAATTTTGAATTCAACAATTAATATCAATAAGAAATGAAATTCAAGATCAAGGACTCCATTGTTTGTTCAATTGAATGAATTCACGTTATAAATGGTCCATGGGCATTTTTTTCATAACAAATATAGTCTTTAAAGATGAAGCAAAACTTAATTTCAAGGTTATTGCATGAAAAATAGTATTGGTAAAAATAAGAGGAGCCTAATTTACATGAGCAGATAAGAATGTCTTATGATTTAGGAATTAAACTTGTTCACATTTGTACGAAATGCAAACCATGATTAATGACTCCTTTGATTGACGGACTAAAAGAGATTTAGAGTCTTAATGGCCTTAATACTTATTTGATTCAATCAATATACTAGGTTGTTTAGCCACATGTGTTAATTTCATTATCAATGTGTCAAAAAGTGTGTTTGGAGTCAAAAGAGGAGCATTGCTAATGAGAAATGATGGGAGGCTGTTTCTAATTTTGAATTCAACAATTAATATCAATAAGAAATGAAATTCAAGATCCAAGACTCCATTCTTTGTTAAATTGAATGAATTCATGTTATAAATGGTCCATGGGCATTTTTTCCATAATGAATATAGTCATTAAGGATGAAGCAAAATTTTATTTCAAGGTTATTGCATGAAAAATAATCCAGGTAACAACAAGAGGAGCCTAATTCACATGAGGTGATTAGAATATCTCATGATTTAAGAATTATACTTGTTCACATTTGTACGGAATGCAAACCACGATGAATGACTCCTTTGATTGATGGATTTAAATAGATTTAGTGTTTTAATGGTCTTTATACTTGTTTGATTTAATCAATATACTAGGTTGTACAGCCACATGTGTTAATTTCATGATAAATGTGTCAAAAAGTGTTTTTGGAGTCAGAACTAAGCATTGCTAATGAGACATGATAGAAGGCAGTCTCTAATTTTGAATTCAACAATGAATATTGATAAGAAGAGAAATTGAAGATCAAGGACTCCATTGTTTGTTAAATTGAATGAAGTCATGTTATAGATTGTCCATGGGCATTTCTTTCATAACAAAATAGTCATTAATGATGAAGCAAAATTTTATTTCAAGGTTATTGCATGAAAAACAGTCCAGGTAACAACTAAAAGAGCCTAATTCACCTGAGGTGATTAGAATGACTCGTGATTTAAGAATTAAACCGGTTCACATTTGTACGGAATGCAAACCATGATGAATGACTCTTTTGATTGACGGATTTAAATACATTTAGAGTTTTAATGGTCTTTATACTAGTTTGATTTAATCAATATACTAGGTTGTTTAGCCACATGTGTTAATTTCATGATCAATGTGTCAAAAAGAGTATTTGGAGTCAAAAGAGGAGCATTGGTAATGGGAAATGAAGGGAGGTTGTCTCTAACTTTGAATTCAACAATTAATATCAATAAGAAATGAAATTCAAGATCAAGGACTCCATTGTTTGTTAAATTGAATGAAGTCATGTTATAGATTGTCCATGGGCATTTCTTTCATAACAAAATAGTCATTAATGATGAAGCAACATTTTATTTCAAGGTTATTGCATGAAAAACAGTCCAGGTAACAACTAAAGGAGCCTAATTCACCTGAGGTGATTAGAATGTCTCGTGATTTAAGAATTAAACCGGTTCACATTTGTACGGAATGCAAACCATGATGAATGACTCCTTTGATTGACGGATTTAAATACATTTAGAGTTTTAATGGTCTTTATACTAGTTTGATTTAATCAATATACTAGGTTGTTTAGCCACATGTGTTAATTTCATGATCAATGTGTCAAAAAGAGTGTTTGGAGTCAATAGAGGAGCATTGGTAATGGGAAATGATGGGAGGTTGTCTCTAATTTTGAATTCAACAATTAATATCAATAAGAAATGAAATTCAAGATCAAGGACTCCATTGTTTGTTAAATGGAATGAAGTCATGTTATAGATTGTCCATGGGCATTTCTTTTATAACAAAATAGTCATTAATGATGAAGCAATATTTTATTTCAAGGTTATTGCATGAAAAACAGTCCAGGAAACAACTAAAGGAGCCTAATTCACCTGAGGTGATTAGAATGTCTTGTGATTTAAGAATTAAACCTGTTTACATTTGTACGAAATGCAAACATGATGAAAGACTCCTTTGATTGACGGACTAAAATAGATTTAGAGTTTTAATGGTCTTTATACTTGTTTGATTCAATCAATATACTAGATTGTTTAGCCACATGTGTTAATTTCATGATCAATGTGTCAAAAAGTGTGTTTGGAGTCAAAAGAGGAGCATTGCTAATGAGAAATGTTGGAACGCTGTCACTAATATTGAATTCAACAATTAATATCAATAAGAAATGATATTCATGATCCAGGACTCCATTGTTTGTTAAATTGAACGAATTCATGTAATAGATGGTCCATGGGCATTTTTTCCAGAATGAATATAGTCATTAAGGATGAAACCAAAATTTAATTTCAAGGTTATTGTATGAAAAATAGTCCTGGTACCAATAAGAGGAGCCTAATTTATATGAGGTGATTAGAATGTCTCGTGGTTTAAGAATTAAACCATTTCACATTTGTACAGAATGCAAACCATTATGAATGACTCCTTTGATTGACGGATTTAAATAGAATTAGAGTTTTAATTCTCTTTATACTTGCTTGATTCAATCAATATACTAGGTTGTTTAGCCACATGTGTTAATTTCATGATCAATGTGTCAAAAAGTGTGTTTGGAGTCAAAAGAGGAGCATTGCTAATGAGAAATGATGGGAGGCTGTTTCTAATTTTGAATTCAACAATTAATATCAATAAGAAATGAAATTCAAGATCCAAGACTCCATTCTTTGTTAAATCGAATGAATTCAAGTTATAAATGGTCCATAGGCATTTTTTTCATAATGAATATAGTCATTAAGGATGAAGCAGAATTTTCTTTCAAGGTTATTGCATGAAAAATAGTCCAGGTAACAACAAGAGGAGCCTAATGCACATGAGGTGATTAGAATATCTCATGATTTAAGAATTATACTTGTTCACATTTGTACGGAATGCAAACCATGATGAATGACTCCTTTGATTGATGGATTTAAATAGATTTAGCGTTTTAATGGTCTTTATACTTCTTTGATTTAATCAATATACTAGGTTGTATAGCCACATGTGTTAATTTCATGATAAATGTGTCAAAAAGTGTTTTTGGAGTCAGAACTGAGCATTGCTAATGAGACATGATAGAAGGCAGTCTCTAATTTTGAATTCAACAATTAATATTGATAAGAAGAGAAATTGAAGATCAAGGACTCCATTGTTTGTTAAATTGAATGAAGTCAGGTTATAGATGGTCCTTGGGCATTTCTTTCATAATAAAATAGTCTTTAATGATGAAGCAAAATTTTATTTCAAGGTTTTTGCATGAAAAACAGTCCAGGTAACAACTAGAGGAGCCTAATTCACCTGAGGTGATTAGAATGTCTCGTGATTTAAGAATTAAACCTGTTCACATTTGTACAGAATGCAAACCATGATGAATGACTCCTTTGATTGACGGATTTAAATAGATTTTGAGTTTTAATGGTCTTTATACTAGTTTGATTTAATCAATATACTAGGTTGTTTAGCCACATGTGTTAATTTCATGATCAATGTGTCAAAAAGTATGTTTGGAGTCAAAAGAGCAGCATTACTAATGGGAAATGATGGGAGGTTGTCTCTAATTTTGAATTCAACAATTAATATCAATAAGAAATGAAATTCAAGATCAAGGACTCCATTGTTAGTTACATTGAACGAAGTCATGTTATAGACAGTCCATGGGCATTTTTTTTCATAACAAAATAGTCATTAATGATGAAGCAAAATTTTATTTCAAGGTTATTGCATGAAAAATAGTCCAGGTAACAACTAGAGGAGCCTAATTCACATGAGGTGATTAGAATGTCTCATGATTTAAGAATTAAACCTCGTCACATTTGTACGGAATGCAAACCATGATGAATGACTCCTTTGATTGACGGATTTAAATAGATTTAGTATTTTAGTGGTCTTTATACTTGTTTGATTTAATCAATATACTAGGTTGTTTAGCCACATGTGTTAATTTCATGATCAATGTGTCAAAAAGTGTGCTTGGAGTCAAAAGAGGAGCATTGCTAATGAGAAATGATGGGAGGCTGTTTCTAATTTTGAATTCAACAATTAATATTAATAAGAAATGAAATTCAAGATCCAGGACTCCATTCTTTGTTAAATCGAATGAATTCATGTTATAGATGGTCCATGGGCATTTTTTCCATGACGAATATAGTCATTAAGGATGAAGCAAAATTTAATTTCAAGGTTATTGCATGAAAAATAGTTCAGGTAACAACAAGAGGAGCCTAATTCACATGAGGTAATTAGAATGTCTCATGATTTAGGAATTAAACTTGTTGAGATTTGTACGTAATGCAAACCATGACGAATGACTCCTTTGATTGAGGGATTTAAATAGATTTAGTGTTTTAATGGTCTTTATACTTGTTTGATTTAATCAATATACTAGGTTGTATAGCCACATGTGTTAATTTCATGATAAATGTGTCAAAAAGTGTTTTTGGACTCAGAACTGAGCATTGCTAATGAGACATCATACAAGGCAGTCTCTAATTTTGAATTCAACAATTAAAATTGATAAGAAGAGAAATTGAAGATCAAGGACTCCATTGTTTGTTAAATTGAATGAAGTCATGTTATAGATGGTCCATGGGCATTTCTTTCATAACAAAATAGTCATTAATGATGAAGCAAAATTTTATTTCAAGGTTATTGCATGAAACACAGTCCAGGTAACAACTAGAGGAGCCTAATTCACCTGAGGTGATTAGAATGTCTCGTGATTTAAGAATTAAACCTGTTCACATTTGTACGGAATCCAAACCATGATGAATGACTCCTTTGATTGACAGATTTAAATAGATTTAGAGTTTTAATGGCCTTTATACTTGTTTGATTTAATCAATATACTAGGTTGTTTAGCCACATGTGTTAATTTCATGATCAATGTGTCAAAAAGTGTGTTTGGAGTCAAAAGAGGAGCATTGCTAATGGGAAATGATGGGAGGTTGTCTTTAATTTTGAATTCAACAATTAATATCAATAAGAAATGAAATTCAAGATCAAGGACTTCATTGTTAGTTACATTGAATGAAGTCATGTTATAGACAGTCCATGGGCATTTTGTTTCATAACAAAATAGTTATTAATGATGAAGCAAAATTTTATTTCAAGGTTCTTACATGAAAAATAGTCTAATTAACAACTAGAGGAGCCTAATTCACATGAGGTGATTAGAATGTCTCATGATTTAAGAATTAAACCTCGTCACATTTGTACGGAATGCAAACCATGGTGAATGACTCCTTTGATTGACAGTTTTAAATAGATTTAGTGTTTTAATGGTCTTTATACTTGTTTGATTGAATCAATATACTAGGTTGTTTAGCCACATGTGTTAATTTCATGATCAATGTGTCAAAAAGTGTGTTTGGAGTCAGAAGAGGAGCATTGTTAATGAGAAATGATGGGAGGTTGTCTCTAATTTTGAATTCAACAATTAATATCAATAAGAAATGAAATTCAAGATCAAGGACTCCATTGCTTGTTAAATTGATTGAATTCATGTTATAGATGGTCCATGGGCATTTTTTTCATAAAAAAAAGTCATTAATCATGAAGCAAAACTTTATTTCAAGGTTATTGCATGAAAAATAGTCCTCGTAACAATAAGAGGAGCCTAATTTACATGAGGTGATTACAATGTCTCGTGATTTAGTAATTAAACCTGTTCACATTTGTACTGAATGCAATCCATGATGAATGACTCCTTTGATTGACGGATTTAAATCCATTTAGTGTTTTAATTGTCTTTATACTTGTTCGATTCAATCAATATACTAGGTTGTTTAGCCACATGTGTTAATTTCATGATCAATGTGTCAAAAAGTGTGTTTGGAGTCAAAAAAGGAGCATTGCAAATGAGAAATGATGGGAGGCTGTCTCTAATTTTGAATTCAACAATTAATATCAATAAGAAATGAAATTCAAGATCAAGGACTCCATTGTCTGTTAAATTGAAAGAATTCATGTTATAGATGGTCCATGGGCATTTATTTCATAACAAATATAGTCATTAAAGATGAAGCAAAAGTTAATTTCAAGGTTACTGCATGCAAAATAGTATTGGTAACAATAAGAGGAGCCTAATTTACATGAGGAGATAAGAATGTCTCGTGATTTAAGATTTAAACCTGTTCACATTTGTACGGAATGCAAACCATGATGAATGACTCCTTTGATTGACATATTTAAAACGATTGAGTGTTTTAATTGTCTTTATGCTTGTTCGATTCAATCAATATACTAGGTTGTTTAGCCACATGTGTTAATTTCATGATCAATGTGTGAAAAAGTGTTTTTGGAGTCAAAAGAGGAGCATTGCTAATGAGAAAATGATGGGAGGCATTTTCTAATTTTGAATTCAAAAATTAATATCAATAAGAAATGAAATTCAAGATCAAGGACTCCATTGTTTGTTAAATTGATTGAATTCATGTTATAGATGGTCCATGGGCATTTTTTTTCATAAGAAAATAGTCATTAATGATGAAGCAAAACTTTATTTCAAGGTTATTGCATGAAAAATAGTCATTAATGATGAAGCAAAATTTTATTCCAGGGTTATTGCATGAAAAATAGTCCTGGTATCAATAAGAGGAGCCTAATCTGCATGAGGAGATTAGAATGTCTCGTTATTTAAGAATTAAACCTGTTCACATTTGTACAGAATGAAAACCATGATGAATGACTCCTTTGATTGACGGATTTAAATAAATTTAGAGTTTTAATGGTCTTTATACTCGTTTGATTTAATCAATATACTAGGTTGTTTAGCCACATGTGTTAATTTCATGATCAATGTGTCAAAAAGTGTGTTTGGAGTCAAAAGAGGAGCATTGCAAATGAGAAATGATGGGAGGCTGTCTCTAATTTTGAATTCAACAATTAATATCAATAAGAAATGAAATTCAAGATCAAGGACTCCATTGTCTGTTAAATTGAATGAATTCATGTTATAGATGGTCCATGGGCATTTTTTTCATAACAAATATACTCATTAAAGATGAAGCAAAAGTTAATTTCAAGGTTATTGCATGAAAAATAGTATTGGTAACAACAAGAGGAGCCTAATTTACATGAGGAGATAAGAATGTCTCCTGATTTAAGAATTAAACCTATTCACATTTGTACGAAATGCAAACCATGATGAATGACTCCTTTGATTGAGGGACTAAAATAGATTTAGAGTCTTAATGGCTTTAATACTTGTTTCATTCAATCAAAATACTAGGTTGTTTAGCCACATGTGTTAATTTCATGATCAATGTGTCAAAAAGTGTGTTTGGAGTCAAAAGAAAGGCATTGCTAATGAGAAATGATGGGAGGCTGTCTCTAATTTTGAATTCAACAATTAATATCAATAAGAAATAACATTCAAGATCAAGGACTCCGTTGTCTGTTAAATTCAAAGAATTCATGTTATAGATGGTCAATGGGCATTTTTTTCATAACAAATATAGTCATTAAAGATGAAGCAAAAGTTAATTTCAAGGTTATTGCATGCAAAATAGTATGGGTAACAATAAGAGGAGCCTAAGTTACATGAGGAGATAAGAATGTCTCGTGATTTAAGAATTAAACCTGTTCACATTTGTACGAAATGCAAACCATGATGAATGACTCCTTTGATTGACGGACTAAAATAGATTTAGAGTCTTAATGGCCTTTATACTTGTTTGATTCAATCAAAATACTAGGATGTTTAGCCACATGTGTTAATTTCATGATCAATGTGTCAAAAAGTGTGTTTGGAGTCAAAAGAGGAGCATTGCTAATGAGAAATGATGGGAGGCTGTCTCTAATTTTGAATTCAACAATTAATATCAATAAGAAATGAAATTTAAGATCAAGGACTCCGTTGTCTGTTAAATTCAATGAAGTCATGTTATAAATGGTCCATGGGCGTTTTTTTCATAACAAATATAGTCATTAAAGATGAAGCAAAAGTTAATTTCAAGGTTATTGCATGCAAAATAGTATTGGAAACAATAAGAGGAGCCTAATTTACATGAGGAGACAAGAATGTCTCGTGATTTAAGAATTAAACCTGTTCACATTTGTACGGAATGCAAACCATGATGAATGACTCCTTTGATTGACGGATATAAATCGATTTAGTGTTTTAATTGTCTTTATGCTTGTTCGATTCTATCAATATACTAGGTTGTTTAGCCACATGTGTTAATTTCATGATCAATGTGTCAAAAAGTTTTTTTGGAGTCGAAAGAGGAGCATTGCTAATAAGAAATGATGGGAGGCATTCTCTAATTCTGAATTCAACAATTAATATCAATAAGAAATGAAATTCAAGATCAAGGACTCCATTGTTTGTTAAATTGAAAGAATTCATGTTATAGATGGTCCATGGGCATTTTTTCCATAATGAATATAGTCATCAGGGATGAAGCAAAATTTAATTCCAAGGTTATTGCATGAAAAATAGTCCTAGTAGCAATAAAAGGAGCCTAATTCACATGAGGTGATTAGAATGTCTCATGATTTAAGAATTAAACCTGTTCACATTTGTACGGAATACAAACCATGATGAATGACTCCTTTGATTGACGGATTTAAATAGATGTAGAGTTTTAATGGTCTTTATACTTGTTTGATTTAATCAAAATAGTAGCTTGTTTAGCCACAGGTGTTATTTTCATCATCAATGTGTCAAAAGTTGTGTTTGGAGTCAAAAGTGGAGCAGTGCTAATGAGAAATGATGGGAGGCAGTCTCTAATTTTGAATTCAACAATTAATATCGATAAGAAATGAAATTCAAGATCAAAGACTCCATTGTTTGTTAAATTGAATGAAGTCATCTTATAGATGGTCCATGGGCATTTTTTCCATAATGAATATAGTCATTAAGGATGAAGCAAAATTTATTTTCAAGGTTATTGCATGAAAAATAGTCCTAGTAACAATAAAAGGAGCCAAATTTACATGAGGTGATTATAATGTCTAGTGATTTAAGAAATAAACCAGTTCACGTTTCTAAAAAATGCAAACCATGATGAATGACTCCTTTGATTGATGAATTTAAATAGATTTATAGTTTTAATGGTCTTTATACTTGTTTGATTCAATCAATATAATAGGTTGTTTAGCCACATGTGTTAATTTCATGATTAATGTGTCAAAAAGTGTGTTTGGAGTCAAAAGAGTAGCATTGCTAATGAGAAATGATGGGAGGCTGTCTCTAATTTTGAATTCAATAATTAATATCAAAAAGAAAAAAAATTCAAGATCAAGGACTCCATTGTTTGTTAAATTGAATGAATTCATGTTATAGATAATCTGTGGGCATTTTTTTCATAACAAATATAGTCATTAATGATGAAGCAAAAGTTAATTTCAAGGTTATTGCATGAAAAATAGTCCTCGTAACAATATGAGGAGCCTAATTTACATGTGGTGATTAGAATGTCTCGTGATTTAAGAATTAAACCTGTTCACATTTGTACGGAATGCAAATCATGATGAATGACTCCTTTGATTGACGGACTAAAAAAGATTTAGAGTTTCATGGTCTTTATACTTGTTTGATTTAATCAATATACTAGGTTGTTTAGCCACATGTGTTAATTTCATGATCAATGTGTCAAAAAGTGTGTTTGGAGTCAAAAGAGGAGCATTGCAAATTAGAAATGATGGGAGGCTGTCTCTAATTCTGAATTCAACAATTAATATCAATAAGAAATGAAATTCAAGATCAAGGACTCCGTTGTTTGTTAAATTGCAAGAATTCATGTTATAGATGGTCCATGGGCATTATTTTCATAACAAATATAGTCATTAAAGATGAAGCAAAAGTTAATTTCAAGGTTATTGCTTGCAAAATAGTATGGGTAACAATAAGAGGAGCCTAATTTGCATGAGGAGATAAGAATGTCTCGTGATTTAAGAATTAAACCTGTTCACATTTTTACGAAATGCAAACCATGATGAATGACTCCTTTGATTGACAGACTAAAATAGATTTAGAGTCTTAATGGCCTTTATACTTGTTTGATTTAATCAAAATACTAGGATGTTTAGCCACATGTGTTAATTTCATGATCAATGTGTCAAAAAGTGTGTTTGGAGTCAAAAGAGGAGCATTGCAAATGAGAAATGATGGGAGGTTGTCTCTAATTTTGAATTCAACAATTAATATCAATAAGAAATGAAATTCAAGATCAAGGACTCCGTTGTCTGTTAAATTCAATGAAGTCATGTTATAAATGGTCCATGAGCGCTTTTTTGATAACAAATATAGTCATTAAAGATGAAGCAAAAGTTAATTTCAAGGTTATTGCATGAAAAATAGTCCTGGTAACGATAAGAGGAGCCTAATTTACATGAGGAGATTAGAATGTCTCGTGATTTAAGAATTAAACCTGTTTACATTTGTATGAAATGCAAACATGATGAATGACTCCTTTGATTGACGGATTTAAATAGATTTAGAGTTTTAATGGTCTTTATACTTGTTTGATTTAATCAATATACTAGGTTGTTTAGCCACATGTGTTAATTTCATGATCAATGTGTCAAAAAGTGTGTTTGGAGTCAAAAGAGGAGCATTGCAAATTAGAAATGATGGGAGGCTGTCACTAATTTTGAATTCAACAATTAATATCAATAAGAAATGAAATTCAAGATCAAGGACTCCATTGTCTGTTAAATTGAATCAATTCATGTTATAGATGGTCCATGGGCATTATTTTCATAACAAATATACTCATTAAAGATGAAGCAAAAGTTAATTTCAAGGTTATTGCATGAAAAATAGTATTGGTAACAATAAGAGGAGCCTAATTTACATGAGGAGATAAGAATGTCTCGTGATTTAAGAATTAAACCTGTTCACATTTGTACGGAATGCAAACCATGATGAATGACTCCTTTGATTGACTGACTAAAATAGATTTAGAGTCTTAATGGCCTTTATACTTGTTTGATTCAATCAAAATACTAGGATGTTTAGCCACATGTGTTAATTTCATGATCAATGTGTCAAAAAGTGTGTTTGGAGTCAAAAGAGGAGCATTGCTAATGAGAAATGATAGGAGGCTGTCTCTAATTTTGAATTCAACAATTAATATCAATAAGAAATGAAATTCAAGATCAAGGACTTCGTTGTCTGTTAAATTCAATGAAGTCATGTTATAAATGGTCCATGAGCGCTTTTTTGATAACAAATATAGTCATTAAAGATGAAGCAAAAGTTAATTTCAAGGTTATTGCATGAAAAATAGTCCTGCTAACGATAATAGGAGCCTAATTTACATGAGGAGATTAGAATGTCTCGTGATTTAAGAATTAAACCTATTTACATTTGTATGAAATGCAAACATGATGAATGACTCCTTTGATTGACGGATTTAAATAGATTTAGAGTTTTAATGGTCTTTATACTTGTTTGATTTAATCAATATACTAGGTTGTTTAGCCACATGTGTTAATTTCATGATCAATGTGTCAAAAAGTGTGTTTGGAGTCAAAAGAGGAGCATTGCAATTTAGAAATGATGGGAGGCTGTCTCTAATTTTGAATTCAACAATTAATATTAATAAGAAATGAAATTCAAGATCAAGGACTCCATTGTCTGTTAAATTGAATCAATTCATGTTATAGATGGTCCATGGGCATTATTTTCATAACAAATATACTCATTAAAGATGAAGCAAAAGTTAATTTCAAGGTTATTGCATGAAAAATAGTATTGGTAACAATAAGAGGAGCCTAATTTACATGAGGAGATAAGAATGTCTCGTGATTTAAGAATTAAACCTGTTCACATTTGTACGGAATGCAAACCATGATGAATGACTCCTTTGATTTATGGATTTAAATCGATTTAGTGTTTTAATTGTCTTTATACTTGTTGGATTCAATCAATATACTAGGTTGTTTAGCCACATGTGTTAATTTCATGATCAATGTGTCAAAAAGTGTGTTTGGAGTCAAAAGAGGAGCATTGCAAATTAGAAATGATGGGAGGCTGTCTCTAATTCTGAATTCAACAATTAATATCAATAAGAAATGAAATTCAAGATCAAGGACTCCGTTGTCTGTTAAATGGAAAGAATTCATGTTATAGATGGTCCATGGGCATTATTTTCATAACAAATATAGTCATTAAAGATGAAGCAAAAGTTAATTTCAAGGTTATTGCTTGCAAAATAGTATGGGTAACAATAAGAGGAGCCTAATTTGCATGAGGAGATAAGAATGTCTTGTGATTTAAGAATTAAACTTGTTCACATTTGTACGAAATGCAAACCATGATGAATGACTCCTTTGATTGACAGACTAAAATAGATTTAGAGTCTTAATGGCCTTTATCCTTGTTTGATTCAATCAAAATACTAGGATGTTTAGCCACATGTGTTAATTTCATGATCAATGTGTCAAAAAGTGTGTTTGGAGTCAAAAGAGGAGCATTGCTAATGAGAAATGATGGGAGGCTGTCTCTAATTTTGAATTCAACAATTAATATCAATAAGAAATGAAATTCAAGATCAAGGACTTCGTTGTCTGTTAAATTCAATGAAGTCATGTTATAAATGGTCCATGAGCGCTTTTTTGATAACAAATATAGTCATTAAAGATGAAGCAAAAGTTAATTTCAAGGTTATTGCATGAAAAATAGTCCTGCTAACGATAAGAGGAGCCTAATTTACATGAGGAGATTAGAATGTCTCGTGATTTAAGAATTAAACCTATTTACATTTGTATGAAATGCAAACATGATGAATGACTCCTTTGATTGACGGATTTAAATAGATTTAGAGTTTTAATGGTCTTTATACTTGTTTGATTTAATCAATATACTAGGTTGTTTAGCCACATGTGTTAATTTCATGATCAATGTGTCAAAAAGTGTGTTTGGAGTCAAAAGAGGAGCATTGCAATTTAGAAATGATGGGAGGCTGTCTCTAATTTTGAATTCAACAATTAATATTAATAAGAAATGAAATTCAAGATCAAGGACTCCATTGTCTGTTAAATTGAATCAATTCATGTTATAGATGGTCCATGGGCATTATTTTCATAACAAATATACTCATTAAAGATGAAGCAAAAGTTAATTTCAAGGTTATTGCATGAAAAATAGTATTGGTAACAATAAGAGGAGCCTAATTTACATGAGGAGATAAGAATGTCTCGTGATTTAAGAATTAAACCTGTTCACATTTGTACGGAATGCAAACCATGATGAATGACTCCTTTGATTTATGGATTTAAATCGATTTAGTGTTTTAATTGTCTTTATACTTGTTGGATTCAATCAATATACTAGGTTGTTTAGCCATATGTGTTAATTTCATGATCAATGTGTCAAAAAGTGTGTTTGGAGTCAAAAGAGGAGCATTGCAAATTAGAAATGATGGGAGGCTGTCTCTAATTCTGAATTCAACAATTAATATCAATAAGAAATGAAATTCAAGATCAAGGACTCCGTTGTCTGTTAAATGGAAAGAATTCATGTTATAGATGGTCCATGGGCATTATTTTCATAACAAATATAGTCATTAAAGATGAAGCAAAAGTTAATTTCAAGGTTATTGCTTGCAAAATAGTATGGGTAACAATAAGAGGAGCCTAATTTGCATGAGGAGATAAGAATGTCTTGTGATTTAAGAATTAAACTTGTTCACATTTGTACGAAATGCAAACCATGATGAATGACTCCTTTGATTGACGGACTAAAATAGATTTAGAGTCTTAATGGCCTTTATCCTTGTTTGATTCAATCAAAATACTAGGATGTTTAGCCACATGTGTTAATTTCATGATCAATGTGTGAAAAAGTGTGTTTGGAGTCAAAAGAGGAGCATTGCTAATGAGAAATGATGGGAGGCTGTCTCTAATTTTGAATTCAACAATTAATATCAATAAGAAATGAAATTCAAGATCAAGGACTCTGTTGTCTGTTAAATTCAATGAAGTCATGTTATAAATGGTCCATGAGCGTTTTTTTCATAACAAATATAGTCATTAAAGATGAAGCAAAAGTTAATTTCAAGGTTATTGCATGAAAAATAGTCCTGGTAACGATAAGAGGAGCCTAATTTACATGAGGAGATTAGAATGTCTCGTGATTTAAGAATTAAACCTATTTACATTTGTATGAAATGCAAACATGATAAATGGCTCCTTTGATTGACGGATTTAAATAGATTTAGAGTTTTAATGGTCTTTATACTTGTTTGATTTAATCAATATAGTAGGTTGTTTAGCCACATGTGTTAATTTCATGATCAATGTGTCAAAAAGTGTGTTTGGAGTCAAAAGAGGAGCATTGCAAGTTAGAAATGATGGGAGGCTGTCTCTAATTTTGAATTCAACAATTAATATCAATAAGAAATGAAATTCAAGATCAAGGACTCCATTGTCTGTTAAATTGAATCAATTCATGTTATAGATGGTCCATGGGCATTATTTTCATAACAAATATACTCATTAAAGATGAAGCAAAGGTTAATTTCAAGGTTATTGCATGAAAAATAGTATTGGTAACAATAAGTGGAGCCTAATTTACATGAGGAGATAAGAATGTCTCGTGATTTAAGAATTAAACCTGTTCACATTTGTACGGAATGCAAACCATGATGAATGACTCCTTTGATTGACGGATTTAAATCGATTTAGTGTTTTAATTGTCTTTATGCTTGTTCGATTCAATCAATATACTAGGTTGTTTAGCCACATGTGTTAATTTCATGATCAATGTGTGAAAAAGTGTTTTTGGAGTCAAAAGAGGAGCATTGCTAATGAGAAAATGATGGGAGCCATTCTCTAATTTTGAATTCAACAATTAATATCAATTAGAAATGAAATCCAAGATCAAGGACTCCATTGTTTGTTAAATTGATTGAATTCATGTTATAGATGGTCCATGGGCATTTTTTTCTTAAGAAAATAGTCATTAATGATGAAGAAAAACTTTATTTCAAGGTTATTGCATGAAAAAAAATAGTCCTCGTAACAATAAGAGGAGCCTAATTTACATGAGGTAATTACAATGTCTCGTGATTTAGGAATTAAACCAGTTCACATTTGTACGGAATGCAATCCATGATGAATGACTCCTTTGATTGACGGATTTAAATCGACTTAGTGTTTTAATTGTCTTTATACTTGTTCGATTCTATCAATATACTAGGTTGTTTAGCCACATGTGTTAATTTCATGATCAATGTGTCAAAAAGGTTTTATGGAGTCGAAAGAGGAGCATTGCTAATAAGAAATGATGGGAGGCATTCTCTAATTCTGAATTCAACAATTAATATCAATAAGAAATGAAATTCAAGATCAAGGACTCCATTGTTTGTTAAATTGAAAGAATTCATGTTATAGATGGTCCATGGGCATTTTTTCCATAATGAATATAGTCATCAGGGATGATGCAAAATTTAATTCCAAGGTTATTGCATGAAAAATAGTCCTAGTAGCAATAAAAGGAGCCTAATTCACATGAGGTGATTAGAATGTCTCATGATTTAAGAATTAAACCTGTTCACATTTGTACGGAATACAAACCATGATGAATGACTCCTTTGATTGACGGATTTAAATAGATGTAGAGTTTTAATGGTCTTTATACTTGTTTGATTTAATCAAAATAGTAGCTTGTTTAGCCACAGGTGTTATTTTCATCATCAATGTGTCAAAAGTTGTGTTTGGAGTCAAAAGTGGAGCAGTGCTAATGAGAAATGATGGGAGGTGGTCTCTAATTTTTAATTCAACATTTAATATCGATAAGAAATGAAATTGAAGATCAAGGACACCATTGTTTGTTAAATTGAATGAAGTCATGTTATAGCTGGCCATAGGCATTTCTTTCATAATAAATATAGTCGTTAAAGATGAAGGAAAATTTAATTTCAAGGTTATTGCATGAAAAATAATCCTGGTAACAATAAGAGGAGCCTAATTTACATAAGGTGATTAGAATGTCTTGTGATTTAAGAATTAAATCGGTTCACATTTGTACAAAATGCAAACCATTATGAATGACTCCGTTGATTGACGGATTTAAATAGATTTAGAGTTTTAATTGTCTTTATACTTGTATGATTCAATCAATATACTAGGTTGTTTAGCCACATGTGTTAATTTCATGATCAATGTGTCAAAAGAGGAGCATCGCTAATGAGAAATGATGGGAGGTTGTCTCTAATTTTGAATTCAGTAATTAATATCAATAAAAAATGAAATTGAAGATCCAGGACACCATTGTTTGTTAAATTGAATGAATTCATGTTATAGATGGTCCATGGGCATTTTTTCCATAATGAATATAGTCATTAAGGATGAAGCAAAATTTAATTTCAAGGTTAGTGCATGAAAAATAGTCCTAGTAATAATAAAAGGACCTAATTTACATGAGGTGATTAGAATGTCTCGTGATTTAAGAATTATACCAGTTCACATTTCTACAGAATGCAAACGATGATGAATGACTCCTTTGATTGACGGATTTAAATAGATTTATAGTTTTAATGGTCTTTATACTTGTTTGATTCAATCAATATACTAGGTTGTTTAGCCACATGTGTTAATTTCATGATCAATGTGTCAAAAAGTGTGTTTGGAGTCAAAAAGGAGCATTGCAAGTTAGAAATGATGGGAGGCTGTCTCTAATTTTGAATTCAACAATTAATATCAATAAGAAATGAAATTCAAGATCCAGGACTCCATTGTTAAATTGAATGAATTCATGTTATAGATGGTCCATAGGCACTTTTTTCATAACAAAATAATTATTAATGATGATGCAAATTTAATTTCAAGGTTATTGCTTGAAAAATAGTCCTAGTAACAACAAGAGGAGCCTGATTCACATGAGGTGATTAGAATGTCACCTGATTTAAGAATTAAACCTGTTCACATTTGTACGAAATACAAACCATGATGAATGACTCCTTTGATTGACGGATTTAAATCGATTTAGTGTTTTAATTGTCTTTATGCTTGTTCGATTCAATCAATATACTAGGTTGTTTAGCCACATGTGTTAATTTCATGATCAATGTGTGAAAAAGTGTTTTTGGAGTCAAAAGAGGAGCATTGCTAATGAGAAAATGATGGGAGCCATTCTCTAATTTTGAATTCAACAATTAATATCAATTAGAAATGAAATCCAAGATCAAGGACTCCATTGTTTGTTAAATTGATTGAATTCATGTTATAGATGGTCCATGGGCATTTTTTTCTTAAGAAAATAGTCATTAATGATGAAGAAAAACTTTATTTCAAGGTTATTGCATGAAAAATAGTCCTCGTAACAATAAGAGGAGCCTAATTTACATGAGGTAATTACAATGTCTCGTGATTTAGGAATTAAACCAGTTCACATTTGTACGGAATGCAATCCATGATGAATGACTCCTTTGATTGACGGATTTAAATCGACTTAGTGTTTTAATTGTCTTTATACTTGTTCGATTCTATCAATATACTAGGTTGTTTAGCCACATGTGTTAATTTCATGATCAATGTGTCAAAAAGGTTTTATGGAGTCGAAAGAGGAGCATTGCTAATAAGAAATGATGGGAGGCATTCTCTAATTCTGAATTCAACAATTAATATCAATAAGAAATGAAATTCAAGATCAAGGACTCCATTGTTTGTTAAATTGAAAGAATTCATGTTATAGATGGTCCATGGGCATTTTTTCCATAATGAATATAGTCATCAGGGATGATGCAAAATTTAATTCCAAGGTTATTGCATGAAAAATAGTCCTAGTAGCAATAAAAGGAGCCTAATTCACATGAGGTGATTAGAATGTCTCATGATTTAAGAATTAAACCTGTTCACATTTGTACGGAATACAAACCATGATGAATGACTCCTTTGATTGACGGATTTAAATAGATGTAGAGTTTTAATGGTCTTTATACTTGTTTGATTTAATCAAAATAGTAGCTTGTTTAGCCACAGGTGTTATTTTCATCATCAATGTGTCAAAAGTTGTGTTTGGAGTCAAAAGTGGAGCAGTGCTAATGAGAAATGATGGGAGGTGGTCTCTAATTTTTAATTCAACATTTAATATCGATAAGAAATGAAATTGAAGATCAAGGACACCATTGTTTGTTAAATTGAATGAAGTCATGTTATAGCTGGCCATAGGCATTTCTTTCATAATAAATATAGTCGTTAAAGATGAAGGAAAATTTAATTTCAAGGTTATTGCATGAAAAATAATCCTGGTAACAATAAGAGGAGCCTAATTTACATAAGGTGATTAGAATGTCTTGTGATTTAAGAATTAAATCGGTTCACATTTGTACAAAATGCAAACCATTATGAATGACTCCGTTGATTGACGGATTTAAATAGATTTAGAGTTTTAATTGTCTTTATACTTGTATGATTCAATCAATATACTAGGTTGTTTAGCCACATGTGTTAATTTCATGATCAATGTGTCAAAAGAGGAGCATCGCTAATGAGAAATGATGGGAGGTTGTCTCTAATTTTGAATTCAGTAATTAATATCAATAAAAAATGAAATTGAAGATCCAGGACACCATTGTTTGTTAAATTGAATGAATTCATGTTATAGATGGTCCATGGGCATTTTTTCCATAATGAATATAGTCATTAAGGATGAAGCAAAATTTAATTTCAAGGTTAGTGCATGAAAAATAGTCCTAGTAATAATAAAAGGACCTAATTTACATGAGGTGATTAGAATGTCTCGTGATTTAAGAATTATACCAGTTCACATTTCTACAGAATGCAAACGATGATGAATGACTCCTTTGATTGACGGATTTAAATAGATTTATAGTTTTAATGGTCTTTATACTTGTTTGATTCAATCAATATACTAGGTTGTTTAGCCACATGTGTTAATTTCATGATCAATGTGTCAAAAAGTGTGTTTGGAGTCAAAAAGGAGCATTGCAAGTTAGAAATGATGGGAGGCTGTCTCTAATTTTGAATTCAACAATTAATATCAATAAGAAATGAAATTCAAGATCCAGGACTCCATTGTTAAATTGAATGAATTCATGTTATAGATGGTCCATAGGCACTTTTTTCATAACAAAATAATTATTAATGATGATGCAAATTTAATTTCAAGGTTATTGCTTGAAAAATAGTCCTAGTAACAACAAGAGGAGCCTGATTCACATGAGGTGATTAGAATGTCACCTGATTTAAGAATTAAACCTGTTCACATTTGTACGAAATACAAACCATGATGAATGACTCCTTTGATTGATCGATTTAAATAGATTTAGAGTTTTACTGGTCTTTATACTTGTTTGATTTAATCAATATAGTAGGTTGTTTACCCACATGTGTTAATTTCATGATCAATGTGTCAAAAAGTGTGTTTGGAGTCAAAAGTGGAGGATTGCTAATGAGAAATAATGGGAGGCAGTCTCTAATTTTGAATTCAGCAATTAATATCGATAAGAAATGAAATTGAGATCAAGGACTCCATTGTTTGTTAAAGTGAATGAATTCATGTTATAGATGGTCCATGGGCATTTTTTTCATAACAAAATAATCATTAATGATGAAGCAAAATTTTATTTCAAGCTTATTGCATGAAAATAGTCCAAGTAACAACAAGAGGAGTGCAATTCACATGAGGTAGTTTGAATGTCTCATGATTTAAGAATTAAACCTGTTCACATTTGTACGAAATACAAATCATGATGAATGATCCTTTGATTGACGGATTTAAAGAGATTTAGAGTTTTAATGGTCTTTATACTTGTTTGATTTAATCAATATACTAGGTTGTTTAGCCACATGTGTTAATTTCATGATCAATGTGTCGAAAAGTGTTTTTGGAGTCAAAAGAGGAGCACTGCTAATGAGAAGTGATGTGAGCCATTCTCTAATTTTGAATTCAACAATTTATATCAATACGAAATGAAATTCAAGATCAAGGACTCCATTGTTTGTTAAATTGAATGAATTCATGTTATACATGGTCCATGTGCACTTTTTTCATAACAAAATAATCATTAATGTTGATGCAACATTTAATTTCAACATTATTGCTTGCAAAATTGTCCTGGTAACAACAAGAGGAGACTAATTCACATGAGGTGATTAGAATGTCTCCTGATTTAAGAATTAAACCTATTCACATTTGTACGAAATACAAACCATGATAAATGACTCCTTTGATTGACGGATTTAAATAGATTTAGAGCTTTAATGGTCTTTATACTTGTTTGATTTAATCAATATAGTAGGTTGTTTAGCCACATGTGTTAATTTCATGATCAATGTGTCAAAAAGTGTGTTTGGAGTCAAAAGAGGAGCATTGCAAATTAGAAATGATGGGAGGCTGTCTCTAATTTTGAATTCAACAATTAATATCAATAAGAAATGAAATTCAAGATCAAGGACTCCATTGTCTGTTAAATTGAATCAATTCATGTTATAGATGGTCCATAGGCATTATTTTCATAACAAATATACTCATTAAAGATGAAGCAAAAGTTAATTTCAAGGTTATTGCATGAAAAATAGTATTGGTAACAATAAGAGGAGCCTAATTTACATGAGGAGATAAGAATGTCTCGTGATTTAAGAATTAAACCTGTTCACATTTGTACGGAATGAAAACCATGATGAATGACTCCTTTGATTTACGTATTTAAATCGATTTAGTGTTTTAATTGTCTTTATACTTGTTGGATTCAATCAATATACTAGGTTGTTTAGCCACATGTGTTAATTTCATGATCAATGTGTCAAAAGAGGAGCATTGCTAATGAGAAATGATGGGAGGTTGTCTCTAATTTTGAATTCAGTAATTAATATCAATAAAAAATGAAATTGAAGATCCAGGACACCATTGTTTGTTAAATTGAATGGATTCATGTTATAGATGGTCCATGGGCATTTTTTCCATAATGAATATAGTCATTAAGGATGAAGCAAAATTTAATTTCAAGGTTAGTGCATGAAAAATAGTCCTAGTAACAATAAAAGGACTCCTTTGATTGACGTGATTTAAGAATTATACCAGTTCACATTTCTACAGAATGCAAACGATGATGAATGACTCCTTTGATTGACGGATTTAAATAGATTTATAGTTTTAATGGTCTTTATACTTGTTTGATTCAATCAATATACTAGGTTGTTTAGCCACATGTGTTAATTTCATGATCAATGTGTCAAAAAGTGTGTTTGGAGTCAAAAGAGGAGCATTGCTAGTAAGAAATGATGGGAGGCTATCTGTAATTTTGAATTCAACAATTAATATCAATAAGAAATGAAATTCAAGATCCAGGACTCCGTTGTTTGTCAAATTGAATGAAGTCATGTTATAGATGGTCCATAGGCATTTCTTTCATGACAAATATTGTCATTAAAGATGAAGCAAAACTTAATTTCAAGGTTATTGCATGAGAAATAGTCCTGGTAACAATAAAAGGAGCCTAATTCACATGAGGTGGTTAGAATGTCTCATGATTTAAGAATTAAACCTATTCACATTTGTACGGAATGCAAACCATGATGAATGACTCCTTTGATTGACGGATTTAAATAGATTTAGAATTTTAATGGTCTTTATACTTGTTTGATTTAATCAATATACTAGGTTGTTTAGCCACATGTGTTAATTTCATGATCATTGTGTCAAAAAGTGTGTTTGGAGTCAATAGAGGAGCAATGCTAATGAGAAATGATGGGAGGCAGGGTCTAATTTTGATTTCAACAATTAATATCGATAAGAAATGAAATTCAAGATGAAGGACTCCATTGTTTGTTAAATTGAATGAAGTCATGTTATAGATGGTCTATGGGCATTTCTTTCATAACAAATATAGTCAGTAAAGATGAAGCAAAACTTAATTTCAAGGTTATTGCATGAAAAATAGTCCTGGTAACAATAAGAAGACCTAATTTCCATGAGGTGATTACAATGTCTAGAGATTTAAGAATTAAACCAGTTCACATTTGTACACAATGCAAACCATGATGAATGACTCGTTTGATTGACAGATTTAAATAGATTTATATTTTTGATGGTCTTTATTCTTGTTTGATTCAATCAATATACTAGGTTGTTTAGCCACGTGTTAATTTCATGATCAATGTGTCAAAAAGTGTGTTTCGAGTCAAAAGAGGAGCATTGCTAACGAGAAATCATGGGAGGCTGTCTCTACTTTTGAATTCAACAAATAATATCTATAAGAAATAAAAATTCAAGATCAAGGACTCCATTGTTTGTTAAATTGAATGAATTCATGTTATAGGTGGTCCATGGGCACTTTTTTCATAACAAAATAATCATTAATGATGAAGCAATATTTTATTTCAAGGTTATTGCATGAAAATAGTCCAGGTAACAATAAGAGGAGCCTAATTCACATGAGGTGGTTATAATGTCTCATGATTTAAGAATTAAACTTGTTCACATTTGTACGGAACACAAACCATGATGAATGACTCCTTTGATTGACGGATTTAAATAGATTTAGTGTTTTAATGGTCTTTATACTTGTTTGATTTAATCAATATACTAGGTTGTTTAGCCACATGTGTTAATTTCATGATTAATGTGTCAAAAAGTGTGTTTGGAGTCAAAACAGGAGCATTGCTATTGGGAAATGATGGGAGGTTGTCTCTAATTTTGAATTCAACAATTAATATCAATAAGAAATGAAATTCAAGATCAAGGACTCCATTGTTTGTTAAATTGAATGAATTCATGTTATAGATGGTCCATGGGCACTTTTTTCATAACAAAATAATCATTAATGATGAAGCAAAATTTTATTTCAAGGTTATTTCATGAAAATAGTCCAGGTAACAATAAGAGGACCCTAATTCACATGAGGTGGTTATAATGTCTCATGATTTAAGAATTAAACCTGTTCATATTTGTACGGAACACAAACCATGATGAATGACTCCTTTGATTGACAGATTAAAATAGATTTATAGTTTTAATGGTCTTTATACTTGTTTGATTTAATCAATATACTAGTTTGTTTTACCACATGTGTTAATTTCATGATCAGTGTCTCAAAAAGTGTTTTTAGAGTCAGAAGAGGAGCATTGCTAATGAGAAGTGATGTGAGCCATTCTCTAATTTTGAATTCAACAATTAATATCAATACGAAATGAAATTCAAGATCAAGGACTCCATTGTTTGTTAAATTGAATGAATTCATGTTATACATGGTCCATGGGCACTTTTTTCATAACAAAATAATCATTAATGATGAAGCAAAATTTTATTTTAAGGTTATTTCATGAAAATAGTCCAGGTAACAATAAGAGGATCCTAATTCACATGAGGTGGTTATAATGTCTCATGATTTAAGAATTAAACCTGTTCACATTAGTACGGAACATAAACCATGATGAATGACTCCTTTGATTGACGGATTTAAATAGATTTAGAGTTTTAATGGTCTTTATACTTGTTTGATTTAATCAATATACTAGTTTGTTTTACCACATGTGTTAATTTCATGATTAGTGTCTCAAAAAGTGTTTTTGGAGTCAAAAGAGGAGCATTGCTAATGAGAAGTGATGTGAGGCATTCTCTAATTTTGAATTCAACAATTAATATCAATACGAAATGAAATTCAAGATCAAGGACTCCATTGTTTGTTAAATTGAATGAATTCATCTTATAGATGGTCCATGGGACCTTTTTTCATAACAAAATAATCATTAATGATGATGCAAATTTAATTTCAAGGTTATTGCTTGAAAAATAGTCCTGGTAACAACAAGAGGAGCCTGATTCACATGAGGTGATTAGAATGTCACCTGATTTAAGAATTAAACCTGTTCACATTTGTACAAAATACGAACCATGATGAATGACTCCTTTGATTGATCGATTTAAATAGATTTAGAGTTTTAATGGTCTTTATACTTGTTTGATTTAATCAATATAGTAGGTTATTTACCCACATGTGTTAATTTCATGATCAATGTGTCAAAGTGTGTTTGGAGTCAAAAGTGGAGGATTGCTAATGAGAAATAATGGGAGGCTGTCTCTAATTTTGAATTCAACAATTAATATCGATAAGAAATGAAATTGAGATCAAGGACTCCATTGTTTGTTAAAGTGAATGAATTCATGTTATAAATGGTCCATGGGCATTTTTTTCATAACAAAATAATCATTAATGATGAAGCAAAATTTTATTTCAAGCTTATTGCATGAAAATAGTCCAAGTAACAACAAAAGGAGCCTGATTCACATGAGGTGGTTATAATGTCTCATGATTTAAGAATTAAACCTATTCACATTTGTACGGAACACAAACCATGATGAATGACTCCTTTGATTGACGAATTTAAATAGATTTAGAGTTTTAATGGTCTTTATACTTGTTTGATTTAATCAATATACTAGTTTGTTTTACCACATGTGTTAATTTCATGATTAGTGTCTCAAAAAGTGTTTTTGGAGTCAAAAGAGGAGCATTGCTAATGAGAAGTGATGTGAGGCATTCTCTAATTTTGAATTCAAAAATTAATATCAATACGAAATGAAATTCAAGATCAAGGACTCCATTGTTTGTTAAATTGAATGAATTCATGTTATAGATGGTCCATAGGCACTTTTTTCATAACAAAATAATTATTAATGATGATGCAAATTTAATTTCAAGGTTATTGCTTGAAAAATAGTCCTAGTAACAACAAGAGGAGCCTGATTCACATGAGGTGATTAGAATGTCACCTGATTTAAGAATTAAACCTGTTCACATTTGTACGAAATACAAACCATGATGAATGACTCCTTTGATTGATCGATTTAAATAGATTTAGAGTTTTAATGGTCTTTATACTTGTTTGATTTAATCAATATAGTAGGTTGTTTACCCACATGTGTTAATTTCATGATCAATGTGTCAAAAAGTGTGTTTGGAGTCAAAAGTGGAGGATTGCTAATGAGAAATAATGGGAGGCAGTCTCTAATTTTGAATTCAGCAATTAATATCGATAAGAAATGAAATTGAGATCAAGGACTCCATTGTTTGCTAAAGTGAATGAATTCATGTTATAGATGGTCCATGGGCATTTTTTTCATAACAAAATAATCATTAATGATGAAGCAAAATTTTATTTCAAGCTTATTGCATGAAAATAGTCCAAGTAACAACAAGAGGAGTGCAATTCACATGAGGTGGTTTGAATGTCTCATGATTTAAGAATTAAACCTGTTCACATTTGTACGAAATACAAATCATGATGAATGATCCTTTGATTGACGGATTTAAAGAGATTTAGAGTTTTAATGGTCTTTATACTTGTTTGATTTAATCAATATACTAGGTTGTTTAGCCACATGTGTTAATTTCATGATCAATGTGTCGAAAAGTGTTTTTGGAGTCAAAAAAGGAGCACTGCTAATGAGAAGTGATGTGAGCCATTCTCTAATTTTGAATTCAACAATTTATATCAATACGAAATGAAATTCAAGATCAAGGACTCCATTGTTTGTTAAATTGAATGAATTCATGTTATACATGGTCCATGTGCACTTTTTTCATAACAAAATAATCATTAATGATGATGCAACATTTAATTTCAACGTTATTGCTTGCAAAATTGTCCTGGTAACAACAAGAGGAGACTAATTCACATGAGGTGATTAGAATGTCTCCTGATTTAAGAATTAAACCTGTTCACATTTGTACGAAATACAAACCATGATGAATGACTCCTTTGATTGACAGATTTAAATAGATTTAGAGCTTTAATGGTCTTTATACTTGTTTGATTTAATCAATATACTAGGTTGTTTAACCACATGTGTTAATTTCATGATCAATGTGTTAAAAAGTGTGTTTGGAGTCAAAAGAGGAGCATTGCTAATGAGAAATGAGGGGAGGCTATCTCTAATTTTGAATTCGACAATTAATATCACTAAGAAATGAATTTCAGGAGATCAAGGACACCATTGTTTGTTAAATTGAATGAATTCATGTTATAGATGGTGCATGGGCATTTTTTCCATAATGAATATAGTCATTAAGGATGAAGCAAATTTTAATTTCAAGGTTATTGCATGAAAGATAGTCCTAGTAACAATAAATGGAGCCTAATTTACGTGAGGTGATTAGAATGTCTCGTGATTTAAGAATGAAAACATTTCACATTTGTACAGAATACAAATCATTATGAAAGACTCCTTTGATTGACGGATTTAAATAGATTTAGAGTTTTAATGGTCTTCATACTTGTTTGATTTAATAAATATACTAGGTTGTTTAGCCACATGTGTTAATTTCATGATCAGTGTGTCAAAAAGTGTTTTTGGAGTCAAAAGAGTAGCATTGCTAATGAGAAGTGATGTGAGGCATTCTCTAATTTTGAATTCAACAATTAATATCAATACGAAATGAAATTCAAGATCAAGGACTCCATTGTTTGTTAAATTGAATGTATTCATGTTATAGGTGGTCCATGGGCACTTTTTTCATAACAAAATAATCATTAATGATGAAGCAATATTTTATTTCAAGGTTATTGCATGAAAATAGTCCAGGTAACAATAAGAGGAGCCTAATTCACATGAGGTGGTTATAATGTCTCATGATTTAAGAATTAAACTGGTTCACATTTGTACGGAACACAAACCATGATGAATGACTCCTTTGATTGACGGATTTAAATAGATTTAGTGTTTTAATGGTCATTATACTTGTTTGATTTAATCAATATACTAGGTTGTTTAGCCACATGTGTTAATTTCATGATCAATGTGTCAAAAAGTGTTTTTGGAGTCAAAAGAGGAGCATTGCTAATGAGAAATGATGGGAGGCAGTCTCTAATTTTGAATTCAACAATTAATATCGATAAGAAATGAAATTGAAGATCATGGACTCCATTGTTTGTTAAAGTGAATGAATTCATGTTATAGATGGTTCGTTGGTATTTTTTTCATCACAAAATAATCATTAATGATGAAGCAAAATTTTATTTCAAGCTTATTGCATGAAAATAGTCCAGGTAACAACAAGAGGAGCCTAATTCACATGAGGTGGTTAGAATGTCTCATGATTTAAGAATTAAACCTGTTCACATTTGTACGGAATACAAACCATGATGAATGACTCCTTTGATTGATGGATTTAAATAGATTTAGAGTTTTAATGGTCTTCATACTTGTTTGATTTAATCAATATACTAGGTTGTTTAGCCACATGTGTTAATTTCATAATCAGTGTTCTAAAAAGTGTTTTTGGTGTCAAAAGAGCAGCATTGCTAATTAAAAGTGATGTGAGGCATTCTCTAATTTTTAATTCAACAATTAATATCAATACGAAATGAAATTCAAGATCAAGGACTCCATTGTTTGTTAAATTGAATGAATTCATGTTATAGATGGTCCATGGGCACTTTTTTCATAACAAAATAATCATTAATGATGAAGCAAAATTTTATTTCAAGGTTATTGCATGAAAATAGTCTAGGTAACAATAAGAGGAGCCTAATTCACATGAGGTGGTTATAATGCCTCAGGATTTAAGAATTAAACCTGTTCACAATTGTACGGAATACAAACCATGATGCATGACTCCTTTGATTGACGGATTTAAATAGATTTAGAGTTTTAATGGTCTTTATACTTGTTTGATTTAATCAAGATAGTTGGTTGTTTAGCCACGTGTGTTAATTTCATGATCAATGTGTCAAAAAGTGTGTTTGGAGTCAAAAGAGGAGCATTGCTAATGAGAAATGAAGGGAGGCAGTCTCTAATTTTGAATTCAACAATTAATATCGATAAGAAATGAAATTGAGATCAAGGACTCCATTATTTGTTAAAGTGAATGAAGTCATGTTATAGATGGTCCATGGGCATTTGTTTCATAACAAAATAAGCATTAATGATGAAGCACGATTTTGTTTCAAGCATATTGCATGAAAATAGTCCAAGTAACAACCAGCGGAGCCTAATTCACATGAGGTGGATAGAATGTCTCATGATTTAAGAATTAAACCTGTTCACATTTGTACGGAATACAAACCATGATGAATGACTCCTTTGATTGATGGATTTCAAGAGATTTAGAGTTTTAATGGTCTTTATACTTGTTTGATTTAATCAATATACTAGGTTGTTTAGCCACATGTGTTAATTTCATGATCAGTGTGTCAAAAATTGTTTTTGGAGTCAAAAGAGGAGCATTGCTAATGAGAAGAGATGTGAGGCATTTTCTAATTTTGAATTCAAAAATTTATATCAATACCAAATGAAATTCAAGATCAAGGACTCCATTGTTTGTTAAACTGAATGAATTCATGTTATAGATGGTCCATTGGCACTTTTTTCATGACAAAATAATCATTAATGATGATGCAAAATTTAATTTCCACGTTATTGTTTGAAAAATAGTCCTGGTAACAACAAGAGGAGCCTAATTCACATGAGGTGATTAGAATGTCTCCTGATTTAAGAATTAAACCTGTTCACATTTGTACGAAATACAAACCATGATGAATGACTCCTTTAATTGACTTATTCAAATAGATTTACAGTTTTAATGGTCTTTATACTTGTTTGATTTAATCAATATACTACGTTGTTTAGCCATATGTGTTAATTTCATGATCAATGTGTCAAAAAGTGTGTTTGAAGTCAAAAGAGGAGCATTGCTAATGAGAAATGAGGGGAGGCTGTCTCTAATTTTGAATTCAACAATTAATACCAATAAGAAATGAAATTGAAGATCCAGGACACCATTGTTTGTTAAATTGAATGAATTTATGTTATAGATGGTCCATGGGCATTTCTTTCATAACAAATATAGTCATTGAAGATGAAGCAAAACATAATTTGAAGGTTATTGCATGAAAAATAGTACTGGTAACAATAAGAAGACCTAATTTCCATGAGGTGATTACAATGTCTAGTGATTTAAAAATTAAACCAGTTCACATTTGTACACAATGCAACCCATGATCAATGACTCCTTTGATTGACAGATTTAAATAGATTTATATTTTTGATGGTCTTTATTCTTGTTTGATTCAATAAATATAGTAGGTTGTTTAGCCACGTGTTAATTTCATGATTAATGTGTCAAAAAATGTGTCTGGAGTCAAAAAAGGAGCATTGCTAAGGAGAAATAATGGGAGGCTCTCTCTAATTTTGAATTCAACAAATAATATCAATAAGAAATGAAATTCAAGATCAAGGACTCCATTGTTTGTTAAATTGAATGAATTCATGTTATAGATGGTCCATGGGCATTTGTTTCATAACAAAATAATCATTAATGATGAAGCAAAATTTTATTTCAAGGTTATTGCATGAAAATAGTCTCGGTAACAATAAGAGGAGCCTAATTCACTTAAGGTGGTTATAATGTCTCCTGATTTAAGAATTAATCCTGTTCACATTTGTATGGAATACAAACCATGATGAATGACTCCTTTGATTCACAGATTTAAATAGATTTAGAGTTTTAAGGGTCTTTATACTTGTTTGATTTAATCAATATACTTGGTTGTTTAGCTACATGTGTTAATTTTATTATCAATGTGTCAAAAAGTGTGTTTGGAGTCAAAAGAGGAGCATTGCTAATGTGAAATGATGGGAGGCTCTCTATAATTTTGAATTCAACAATTAATATAGATATGAAATGAAATTGAAGATCAAGGACTGCATTGTTTGTTAAATTGAATGAATTCATGTTATAGATGGTATATGGGCATTTTTTTCATAACAAAATAATCATTAATGATGATGCAAAATTTTATTTCAAGGTTATTGCATGAAAATAGTCCAGGTAACAACAAGAGGAGCCTAATTCACATGAGGTGGTTATAATGTCTCATGATTTAAGAATTAAACCTGTTCACATTTGTAAGGAATACAAACCATGATGAATGACTCCTTTGATTGACGGATTTAAATAGATTTAGAGTTTTAATGGTCTTTATACTTGTTTGATTTAATCAATATACTAGGTTGTTTAGCCACATGTGTTAATTTCATGATCAATGCGTCAAAAAGTGTTTTTGGAGTCAAAAGAGGAGCATTGCTAGTGAGAAGTGATGTGAGGCATTCTCTAATTTTGAATTCAACAATTAATATCAATACGAAATGAAATTCAAGATCAAGGAATCCACTGTTTGTTAAATTGAATGAATTCATGTTATAGATGGTCCATGGGCACCTTTTTCATAACAAAATAATCATTAATGATGATGCAAAATTTAATTTCAAGGTTATTGCTTGAAAAATAGTTCTGGTAACAACAATAGGAGCCTAATACACATGAGGTGATTAGAATGTCTCCTGATTTAAGAATTAAACCTGTTCACATTTGTACAGAATACAAATCATGATGAATGAATCCATTGATTGAAGGATTTAAATAGATTTAGAGTTTTAATGGTCTTTATACTTGTTTGATTTAATCAATATAGTAGGTTGTTTAGCCACATGTGTTAATTTCATGATCAATGTGTCAAAAAGTGTATTTGGTGTCAAAAGAGGAGCATTGTTAATGAGAAATGATGGGAGGCAGTCTTTAATTTTGATTTCAACAATTAATATTGATAAGAAATGAAATTCAAGATCAAGGGCTCCATTGTTTGTTAAATTGAATGAAGTCATGTTACAGATGGTCCATGGGATTTCTTTAATAACAAATATAGTCATTAAAGAGGAAGCAAAACTTAATTTCAAGGTTATTGCAGGAAAAATAGTCCTGGTAACAATAAGAAGACATAATTTCCATGAGGTGATTACAATGTCTAGTGATTTAAGAATCAAACCAGTTTACATTTGGGCACAATGCAAACCATCATGAATGACTCCTCTGATTGACAGATTTAAATAGATTTATATTATTTATGGTCTTTATTCTTGTTTGATTCAATCAATATACTATGTTTTTTAGCCACGTGTTAATTTCATGATCAATGTGTCAAAAAGTGTGTTTGGAGTCAAAAGAGGAGCATTGCTAATGAGAAATAATGGGAGGCTATCTCTAATTTTGAATTCAACAAATAATATCAATAAGAAATGAAATTCAAGATCAAGGTCTCCATTGTTTGTTAAATTGAATGAATTCATGTTATAGATGGTCCATGGGCATTTTTTTCATAACAAAATAATCATTAATGATGAAGCAAAATTTTATTTCAAGGTTATTGCATGAAAATAGTTCACATAACAATAAGAGGAGCCTAATTCACATGAGGTGGTTATAATGTCTCCTGATTTAAGAATTAAACCTGTTCACATTTGTACGGAATACAAACCATGATGAATGACTCCTTTGATTGACGGATTTAAATAGATTTAGAGTTTTAATCTTCTTTATACTTGTTTGATTTAATCAATATACTAGGTTGTTTAGCTACATGTGTTACTTTTATGATCAATGTGTCAAAAAGTGTGTGTGGAGTTAAAAGAGTAACATTGCTAATGTGAAATGATGCGAGGCAGTCTATAATTTTGAATTCAACATTTAATATCGATAAGAAATGAAATTGAAGTTCAAGGACTGCATTGTTTGTTAAATTGAATGAATTCATGTTATAGATGGTATATGGGCATTTTTTTCATAACAAAATAATCATTAATGATGAAGCAAAATTTTATTTCAAGGTTATTGCATGAAAATAGTCCATGTAACAATAAGAGGAGCCTAATTCACATGAGGTGGTTATAATGTCTCATGATTTAAGAATTAAACCTGTTCACATTTGTACGGAATACAAACCATGATGAATGACTCCTTTGATTGACGGATTTAAATAGATTTAGAGTTTTAATGGTCTTTATACTTGTTTGATTTAATCAATATAGTAGGTTGTTTAGCAACATGTGTTAATTTCATGATCAATGTGTCAAAAAGTGTTTTTGGAGTCAAAAGAGGAGCATTGCTAGTGAGAAGTGATGTGAGGCATTCTCTAATTTTGAATTCTACAATTAATATCAATACGAAATGAAATTCAAGATCAAGGAATCCACTGTTTGTTAAATTGAATGAATTCATGTTATAGATGGTCCATGGGCACCTTTTTCATAACAAAATAATCATTAATGATGATGCAAAATTTAATTTCAAGGTTATTGCTTGAAAAATAGTCCTGGTAACAACAAGAGGAGCCTAATTCACATGAGGTGATTAGAATGTCTCCTGATTTAAGAATTAAACGTGTTCACATTTGTACGAAATACAAACCATGATGAATGACTCCTTTGATTGATGGATTTAAATAGATTTAGAGTTTTAATGGTCTTTACACTTGTTTGATTTAATTAATATACTAGGTTGTTTAGCCACATGTGTTAATTTCATGATCAATGTGTCAAATAGTGTGTTTGGAGTCAAAAGAGGAGCATTGCTAATGAGAAATGAGGGGAGGCTGTCTCTAATTTTGAATTCAACAATTAATATCAATAAGAAATAAGTTGAAGATCCAGGACACCATTGTTTGTGAAATTGAATGAATTCATGTTATAGATGGTCCATGGGAATTTTTTCCATAAAGAATATAGTCATTAAGGATGAAGCAAATTTTAATTTCAAGGTTATTGCATGAAAAATAGTCCTAGTAACAATAAAAGGAGCCTAATTTACGTGAGGTGATTAGAATGTCTCATGATTTAAGAATTAAACCTGTTCACATTTGTATGGAATACAAACCATGATGAATGACTCCTTTGATTGACGGATTTAAATAGATTTAGAGTTTTAATGGTCTTTAATCTTATTTGATTTAATCAATATACTAGTTTGTTTAGCCACATGTGTTAATTTCATGATTAATGTATCAAAAAGTGTGTTTGGAGTCAAAAGAGGAGCATTGCTAATGAGAAATGAGGGGAGGCTGTCTCTAATTTTGAAATCAACAATGAATATCAATAAGAAATAAATTAAAGATCCAGGACACCATTGTTTGTTAAATTGAATGAATTCATTTTATAGATGGTCCATAGGCATTTTTTCCATAATGAATATAGTCATAAAGGATGAAGCAAATTTTAATTTCAAGGTTATTGCATGAAATAGAGTCCTAGTAACAAGAAAAGGAGCCTAATTTACGTGAGGTGATTAGAATGTCTCGTGATTTAAGAATTAAAACATTTCACATTTGTACATAATGCAAATCATTATGAATGACTCCTGTGATTGATAGATTTAAATAGATTTAGAGTTTTAATGGTCTTCATACTTGTTTGATTTAAACAATATACTAGGTTGTTTATCCACATGTGTTAATTTCATGATCAATGTGTCAAAAAGTGTGTTTGGAGTCAAAAGAGGAGCATTGCTAATGAGAAATGATGGGAGGCAGTCTCTAATTTTGAATTCAACAATTAATATCGATGAGAAATGAAATTGAAGATCAAGGACTGCATTGTTTGTTAAATTGAATGAATTCATGTTATAGATGGTATGTGGGCATTTTTTTCCTAACAAAATAATCATTAATGATGATGCAAAATTTAATTTCAAGGTTATTGCATGAAAATAGTCCTGGTAACAATAAGAGGAGCCTAATTTACATGAGGTGATTAGAATGTCACCTGATTTAAAAATTAAACCTGTTCACATTTGTACGGAATACAAACCATGATGAATGACTCCTTTGATTGATGGATTTAAATAGATTTAGAGTTTTAATGGAATTTATACTTGTTTGATCTAATCAATATACTAGGTTGTTTAGCCACATGTGTTAATTTCATGATCAATGTGTCAAAAAGTGTTTTTAGAGTGAAAAGAGGAGCATTGCTAATGAGAAATGAGGGGATGCTGTCTCTAATTTTAAATTCAACAATTAATATCAACAAGAAATGAAATTGAAGATCCAGGACACCATTAAGGATGAAGCAAATTTTAATTTCAATGTTATTGCATGAAAAATAGTCCTAGTAACAATAAAAGGAGCCTAATTTATGTGAGATGATTAGAATGTCTCCTGATTTAAGAATTAAAACATTTCACATTTGTGCAGAAAGCAAATCTTTATGAATGACTCCTTTGATTGACGGATTTAAATAGATTTAGAGTTTTAATCGTGTTTATACTTTTTTGATTTAATCAATATACGAGGTTGTTTAGCGACATATGTTAATTTCATGATCAATGTGTCAAAAAGTGTGTTTGGAGTCAAAAGAGGAGCATTGCTAATGAGAAATGATCGGAGGCAGTCTCCAATTTTGAATTCAAAAATTAATATCGATAAGAAATGAAATTGAAGTTCAAGGACTCCATTGTTTGTTAAAGTGAATGAATTGATGTTATAGATGGTCCATGGGCATTTTTTTCATAACAAAATAATCATTAATGATGAAGCAAAATTTTATTTCAAGCTTATTGCGTGAAAATAGTCTAGGTAACAACAAGAGGAGCCTAATTTACATGAGGTGGTTAGAATGTCTCATGATTTAAGAATTAAACCTGTTCACATTTGTACGGAATACAAACACTGATGAATGACTCCTTTGATTGACGGATTTAAAAAGATTTAGAGTTTTAATGGTCCTTATACTTGTTTGATTTAATCAATATACTAGGTTGTTTTGCCACATGTGTTAATTTCATGATCAGTGTGTCAAAAAGTGTTTTTGGAGTCAAAAGAGAAGCATTGCTAATGAGAAGTGATGTGAGGCATTCTCTAATTTTGAATTCAATTAATATCAATACGAAATGCAATTCAAGATCAAGGACTCCATTGTTTGTTAAATTGAATGAATTCATGTTATAGATGGTCCATGGGCACTTTTTTCATGACAAAATAATCATTAATGATGATGCAAAATTTAATTTCAATGTTATTGTTTGAAAAATAGTCCTGGTAACAACAAGAGGAGCCTAATTCACATGAGGTGATTAGAATGTCTCCTGATTTAAGAATTAAACCTGTTCACATTTGTACGAAATACAAACCATGATGAATGACTCCCTTGATTGATGGATTTAAATATATTTAGAGTTTTAATAGTCTTTACACTTGTTTGATTTAATTAATGTACTAGGTTGTTTAGCCACATGCGTTAATTTCATCATCAATGTGTCAAAAAGTGCGTTTGGAGTCAAAAGAGGAGCAATGCTAATGAGAAATGATCGGAGGCAGTCTCCAATTTTGAATTCAAAAATTAATATCGATAAGAAATGAAATTGAAGATCAAGGACTCCATTGTTTGTTAAAGTGAATGATTTCATGTTATAGATGGTCCATGGGCATTTTTTTCATAAAAAAATAATCATTAATGATGAAGCAAAATTTTATTTCAAGCTTATTGCATGAAAATATTCTAGGTAACAGCAAGAGGAGCCTAATTTACATGAGGTGGTTAGAATGTCTCATGATTTAAGAATTAAACCTGTTCACATTTGTACAGAATACAAACAATGATGAATGACTCCTTTGATTGTCAGATTTAAATAGATTTAGAGTTTTAATGGTCTTTCTAGTTGTTTGATTTAATCAATATACTAGGTTGTTTTGGCACATGAGTTAATTTCATGAGCAGTGTGTCAAAAAGTGTTTTTGGAGTCAAAAGAGGAGCATTGCTAAAGAGAAGTGATGTGAGGCATTCTCTAATTTTGAATTCAACAATTAATATCAATACGAAATGCAATACAAGATCAAGGACTCCATTGTTTGTTAAATTGAATGAATTCATGTTATAGATGGTCCATGGGCACTTTTTTCATAAAAAAATAATCATTAATGATGATGCAAAATTTAATTTCAATGTTATTGTTTGAAAAATAGTCCTGGTAACAACAAGAGGAGCCTAATTCACATGAGGTGATTACAATGTCTCCTGATTTAAGAATTAAACCTGTTCACATTTGTACGAAATACAAACCATGATGAATGACTCCTTTGATTGATGGATTTAAATAGATTTAGAGTTTTAATGGTCTTTACACTTGTTTGATTTAATTAATATACTAGGTTGTTTATCCACATGTGTTAATTTCATGATCAATGTGTCAAATAGTGTGTTTGGAGTCAAAAGAGGAGCATTGCTAATGAGAAATGAGGGGAGGCTATCTCTAATTTTGAATTCAACAATTAATATCAATAAGAAATAAGTTGAAGATCCAGGACACCATTGTTTGTGAAATTGAATGAATTCATGTTATAGATGGTCCATGGGAATTTTTTCCATAATGAATATAGTCATTAAGGATGAAGCAAATTTTAATTTCAAGGTTATTGCATGAAAAATAGTCCTAGTAACAATAAAAGGAGCCTAATTTACGTGAGGTAATTAGAATGTCTTGGGATTTAAGAATTAAAACCTTTCACATTTGTACAGAATGCAAATCATTATGAATGACTCCTTTGATTGACGGACTTAAATAGATTTAGAGTTTTAATGGTCTTCAAACTTGTTTGATTTAATCAATATACTAGGTTGTTTAGCCACATGTGTTAATTTCATGATCAATGTGTCAAAAAGTGTGTTTGGAATCAAGAGAGGAGCATTGCTAATGAGAAATGATGGGAGGCAGTCTCTAATTTTGAATTCAACAATTTATATCGATAAGAAATGAAATTGAAGATAAAGGACTCCATTGTTTATTAAAGTGAATGAATTCATGTTATAGATGGTCCATGGGCATTTTTCCCATAATGAATATAGTCATTAAGGATGAAGCAAATTTTAATTTCAATGTTGTTGCATGAAAAATAGTCCTAGTAACAATAAAAGGAGCCTAATTTACGTGAGGTGATTAGAATGTCTCGTGATTTAAGAATTAAAACATTTCACATTTCTATAGAATGCAAATCATTATGAATGACTCCTGTGATTGATAGATTTAAATAGATTTATAGTTTTAATGGTCTTCATACTTGTTTGATTTAAACAATATACTAGGTTGTTTAGCCACATGTGTTAATTTCATGATCAATATGTCAAAAAGTGTGTTTGGAGTCAAAAGAGGAGCATTGCTAATGAGAAATGAGGGGAGGCTGTCTCTAATTTTGAATTCAACAATTAATATCAATAAGAAATAAGTTGAAGATCCAGGACACCATTGTTTGTGAAATTGAATGAATTCATGTTATAGATGGTCCATGGGAATTTTTTCCATAATGAATATAGTCATTAAGGATGAAGCAAATTTTAATTTCAAGGTTATTGCATGAAAAATAGTCCTAGTAACAATAAAAGGAGCCTAATTTACGTGAGGTGATTAGAATGTCTCCTGATTTAAGAATTAAACATGTTCACATTTGTATGGAATACAAACCATGATGAATGACTCCTTTGATTGACGGATTTAAATAGATTTAGAGTTTTAATGGTCTTTAATCTTATTTGATTTAATCAATATACTAGTTTGTTTAGCCACATGTGTTAATTTCATGATCAGTGTATCAAAAAGTGTTTTTGGAGTCAAAAGAGGAGCATTGCTAATGAGAAGTGATGTGAGGCATTCTTTAATTTTGAATTCAACAATTAATATCAATATGAAATGAAATTCAAGATCAAGGACTCCATTGTTTGTTAAATTGAATGAAGTCAAGTTATATGTGGTCCATGGGCATTTCTTTCATAACAAATATAGTCATTAAAGACGAAGAAAAACTTGATTTCAAGGTTATTGCATGAAAAATAGTCCTGGTAACAATGAGAAGACATAATTTCCATGAGGTGATTACAATGTCTAGTGATTTAAGAATTAAACCAATTCACATTTGTTCAAAATTCAAACCATCATGAATGACTCCTTTGATTGACAGATTTAAATAGATTTATATTTTTGATGGTCTTTATTCTTGTTTGATTCAATCAATATACTAGGTTCTTTAGCCACGTGTGAATTTCATGATCAATGTGTCAAAAAGTGTGTTTGGAGTCAAAAGAGGAGCATTGCTAATGAGAAATAATGGGAGGTTGTCTCTAATTTTGAATTTAACAAATAATATCAATAAGAAATATGAAATTCAAGATCAAGGT